>OX453035.1:16130506-16133006 GCA_949699805.1 Tromatobia lineatoria
TCTTAGCTCGACGGAAATGAGTTTAAATGGTTCAATTTGTTCAAACTCACGAAATTCTTAAATCAAACGTCGTTGAGCACGGCTGTATCGAACGAAAAATCGATAACCGAGAGTCGAGACATACCGAGTTTCGGGTGATTAGAGCATCTCAGCTCCACATAAACGTTCTAAAATTGTTCATTATGTCTAAATATACAAGATTCTTGCGTTACTTGTCATCCTTCATGGCTGTATCGGACGAATCATTGGTCTACACCGAGAATCGCGATGTCCTGGGTTTTGAGTGATTCTGGCATCTCAGCTCGACGTAAATGAGTCAAATCGTTTATTTCGTCCGGAATCACAGAATTCTTGCATTCAAGGTCAGTTTTCACGGCTGTATTGGATAAAACTTCGATCTACACAGAGAATCGAGATGTCCTGAGTTTCGAGTGATTCTGGCATCTCAGCTTAATGTTAACGTGTACAAATCGTTTATTTTATCCAAAGACACGAAATTCTTGCATTGAACATCGTTTTGCTCGGCTGTATCGAACGAAAAATCGATTACCGAGAATCGAGACGCCCTGAGTTTAGCGCGATTACAGCATTTCAGCTCGACGTAAAAGTGTCAAAATCGTTCATTTCGTCCATAAACACAAAATTCACGCATTATTAGTCGTCTTGCACATCTGTATTGAACGAATCATCGATCTACAACGAGATTGAAGATGTCCTGGGTTTCGAGTGATTCTAGCATTTTAGCTCGACGTAAAAGTTCTTAAATCGTTCATTTTGTCCAGAAATACAAGATTCGTGGGTTATTTGTTATCCTGCATGGCTGTATCGGACGAATAATCGGTCCACACCGAGGATCGAAATGTCTCGAGTTTCGAGCGATTCTTGCATCTCAGCTCAATGGTAATGTGTACAAGTCGTTGATTCCGTCCGAAAACTCAAAACTCTTGCATAAAACGTCGTTTCACAAGTAAGTATCGAACGAAAAATCGATTACCGAGAATCGAAATATCCCGAGTTTTGGGCGACTATAGCATCTCAGCTCGATGGAAAAGTTTTGAATTCGTTCATTTTGTCCAAAATCGGGAGATTCTTGCGTAAATTGTTATCTCCCACGGCTGTATCGAACGAAACATCGATCTACACCGAGAATCGAGATGTCCCGAGTTTCGAGAAATTCTGACGACTCAGCTCAACATGAATGCGTACAAATCGTTTAATTCATCCGAAAAAACTAAATTCTCGCATGAACCGTCATTTTGCACAGCTGAGTCAAACGAAAAATCAATAATCGAGAATTGAGAAATCCCGAGTTTCAGGCAATTATAGCATCTCAGCTCGGCGTAAATGTTTTGAAAACGTTCATCCTGACCAGATATACGATATTAGTAGTATAGGCATGAGCTTGGGAGACAGACCCTACCCCCTCCCTACCTCCCGCCGACTCCTCCTCCTTGGGTGATGGTGGAGGCAGGCCCCTCCCACCTCCTGATTAGCATAATGTCCCGAGCGGTGATTGGTCTCCCACTCCTCCCCCTTAAGGGATGGTCCCGCCGCTCTTCCTCTTTGAGGCCTTTCCCCGTCTGGCCCCGCGTCTAGCCAGATTAGCATAATTCCCCGAGCGGTGATTGGTCCCTCGCTCCTTTCCTTTGAGGCCCTCCCCGTCTGGCCCCGTGTCTAGTCCGATTAGCATAATTTCCCGAGCGATGATTGGTCTCCCCCTCCTCGAGGCATGTGGGAGGCAGCCCTCTCCCCTGTCTGGCCCCGGGTCTAGCCAGATTACCATAATTCCCCGAGCGGTGATTGGACTCCCCCTCCTCGAGGCATGTGGGAGGCAGCCCTCTCCCCGTCTGACTCTTTCATGTGGATTTTCAAATGATGCTCAATTTTTCAGGTAAGTAAAATGAATAAACATTTTTTCAATGCAATACGCATATTCAAACATAATCGCAGAACACGCAGGTGAAAAAAATGACAGACGCTTTCAAAGAAAGTTGCAATAGATATGTCTTATAATTAATTACAATGAGATACGATGAATAATAAGTAGAATTTAGGTCGGGAGATTCATCAATAAAATTAACTTATTTGATTAATTATTATTTACGCGGGAACAACACGGAAATAAACAGATACAGTACCATATAAATGTGCAGAGTTTGCCGTTATTGTTTAGGCTCCTCACTTTTTACTGTGAGTGCCTTCTGTAGTTCATTTGCAATGAAGGCAGTGCACAACACAGTGAGCTCCAAAAACACGATGTCAAACGTAAGTTCGGCATATTCAGGCTCCATGCAACGTTGCACAGCATCCTTTAAAGATTTGAAATTATTCTTTAACAATAATTTTATGCGATGTTCGCTAATTTTTTCTGGAGACTCGTCAGTCGGGATATGCAGCGACAATTTGGCACAAAGCACTTTAGCGCATTTTTGTACATTTGCGGCATTCCGTTGTAGTCGTCTGAAGCGTTCGTCAGTGCACCCCATGATGTTTTGTAAGC
>OX453035.1:16738006-17011527 GCA_949699805.1 Tromatobia lineatoria
AACGAAAATTCGTCCAACGAGGAAAGAGCCGTCCTGAGTTCCGGCCGATTATGGCATCTCTGCTTGACTTCAAAGTTTTACAATCGTTTATTTCGTCTCAAAACGCAAGATTCACGCGTTATTAGTCGGCTTGCACATTTATATCGAACAAATTATCGATCTGCAACGAAATAGAAGATTTCCTGGGTTTCGAATGATTCTAGCATCTCAGCTCGGCGAAAAAAGGGCCAAATCCGTTTATTTCGTACAAAAACACAGAATTCTAGCAATCAACGGCATTTCGCACAGCTGTATTAGACAAAGCTTCATCTACACAGAGAATCCGAGATGTCCTGGGTTTCGAGTGATTCTGGCATCTTAGCTCAACGTTAATGTGTACAAATCGTTTAATTCATCTAAATACACGAAATTCTTGCGTTTAACATCGTTTTGCTCGGCTGTATCGAACGAAAAATTGATTACCGATAATCGAGACGTCCTCAGTGTCGCTCGATTACAGCAACTTAGCTTGACGTATAAGGGTTCAAATCGTTCATTTTCTCTGAAAACACAAGATTCTTGCGTTATCGATTAATCATCGATCTGCATCATGAATCAAGATGTCCCGAGTTTCGAGTGGTTCTAGAATCGTAGCTCGACGTAAATGAATTCGTATCGTTCAATTTGTTTGAATTCACGGAATTATTGAATCAAACGTCGTTGTGCACAACTGTATCGAACGAAAATCGATAACCGTAAATTGAGACATTTCGAGTTTTGGGCCATTATTGCATCTCAGCTCGACATAAAATTTTTAAAAACGTTCATCTTGACGAGAAATACAAGATTCTTGCGTTATTCCTTGTCTTGCACGGTTGCATCAAACGAATCTTTGATCCACAGCGAAAATCGCGATGTCGTCGGTTTCCAGTGATTCCGGCATCTCAGCTTGACGTGAATGAGACAAAATCGTTCATTTCGACCGAAAACACGGAATTCGTGCATGGAACGTCGTTTTGCACAAGTGTATTGAACAAAACTTCTATTTACGGCGAGAATCGAGATGTCCCGTGTTTCGAGCTATTTTGGCTTCTTAACTCAACGTGAATGAGTACAAATTGTTAATATTCTCTAAAAACACCAAATCCGTGGATTAACGGTTGTTTTGCACCACTCTATCAAACGAAAACTCGTCCAACGAGGATAGAGCCGTCCCGAGTTCCGGCCGATTATGGCATCTCAGCTTGACTTTAAAGTGTCAAAATCGATTATTTTGTCTCGAAACGCAAGATTCACGCGTTATTGATCGTCTTGCACATTTATATCGAACGAATCATCGATCTCCAACTAGAAAGAAGATTTTCTGGGGTTCGAATGATTCTACCATGTCAGCTCCTCGTAAAAGAGTTGGAATCGTTTATTTCGTCCGAAAACACACACTTTTGCGTTGAACGTCGTTTTGCACGGCTGTATTGGACGGGAATTCGATCTACACAGAGAATCGAGATGTCGTGAGTTTCGAGGGATTCTGACAACTCAGCTCACCGTGAATCCGTACAGATCGTTCAATTTATCCGAGAGCACGGAATTCTTGCATGACCCATCATTTCCCACAGTTGTGTCCAACGAAAAATCGATAACCGTGAATTGAGACATTTCGAGTTTTGGGCCATTATTGCATCTCAGCTCGACATAAAATTTTTGAAAACGTTTATCTGGACCAGAAATACAAGATTCTCGCGTTATTCGTTGTCTTGCACGGTTGCATCAAACGAATCATCGATCTACAGCGGAAATCGAAATGTCCTCGGTTTCCAGTAATTCCGGCATCTCAGCTCGACGTGAATGAGACAAAATCGTTCATTTTGACCGAAAACATGAAATTCTTGCATGGAACGTCGTTTTGCACGAGTGTATTGAGCAAAACTTTCATATACGGCGAGAATCGAGAAGTCCCGTGTTTCCAGCTATTCTTGCTTCTCGACTCAACGTTAATGAGTACAAATTGTTAATATTCTCCAAAAACACTAAATCCGTGGATTAACGGTTGTTTTGCACCACTCTATCGAACGAAAATTCGTCCAACGAGGAAAGAGCCGTCCCGAGTTCCGGCCGATTATGGCATCTCTGCTTGACTTCAAAGTTTTACAATCGTTTATTTCGTCTTAAAACGCAAGATTCACGCGTTATTAGTCGGCTTGCACATTTATATCGAACAAATTATCGATCTCCAACGAAATAGAAGATTTCCTGGGTTTCGAATGATTCTAGCATCTCAGCTCGGCGAAAAAAAAGCCAAATCCGTTTATTTCGTACAAAAACACAGAATTCTAGCATTCAACGGCATTTCGCACACCTGTATTAGACAAAGCTTCATCTACACAGAGAATCCGAGATGTCCTGGGTTTCGAGTGATTCTGGCATCTTAGCTCAACGTTAATGTGTACAAATCGTTTAATTCATCTAAATACACGAAATTCTTGCGTTGAACATCGTTTTGCTCGGCTGTATCGAACGAAAAATTGATTACCGATAATCGAGACGTCCTTAGTGTCGCTCGATCACAGCAACTTAGCTTGACGTATAAGGGTTCAAATCGTTCATTTTCTCTGAAAACACAAGATTCTTGCGTTATCGATTAATCATCGATCTGCATCATGAATCAAGATGTCCCGAGTTTCGAGTGGTTCTAGAATCGTAGCTCGACGTAAATGAATTCGTATCGTTCAATTTGTTTGAATTCACGGAATTATTGAATCAAACGTCGTTGTGCACAACTGTATCGAACGGAAATCGATAACCGTAAATTGAGACATTTCGAGTTTTGGGCCATTATTGCATCTCAGCTCGACATAAAATTTTCAAAAACGTTCATCTTGACGAGAAATACAAGATTCTTGCGTTATTCCTTGTCTTGCACGGTTGCATCAAACGAATCATTGATCCACAGCGAAAATCGCGATGTCGTCGGTGTCCAGTGATTCCGGCATCTCAGCTTGACGTGAATGAGACAAAATCGTTCATTTCGACCGAAAACACGGAATTCGTGCATGGAACGTCGTTTTGCACAAGTGTATTGAACAAAACTTCTATTTACGGCGAGAATCGAGATGTCCCGTGTTTCGAGCTATTTTGGCTTCTTAACTCAACGTGAATGAGTACAAATTGTTAATATTCTCCAAAAACACTAAATCCGTGGATTAACGGTTGTTTTGCACCACTCTATCAAACGAAAACTCGTCCAACGAGGATAGAGCCGTCCCGAGTTATGGCATCTCAGCTTGACTTTAAAGTGTCAAAATCGATTATTTTGTCTCGAAACGCAAGATTCACGCGTTATTGATCGTCTTGCACATTTATATCGAACGAATCATCGATCTCCAACTAGAAAGAAGATTTCCTGAGGTTCGAATGATTCTACCATGTCAGCTTCTCGTAAAAGAGTTGGAATCGTTTATTTTGTCCGAAAACACATACTTTTGCGTTGAACGTCGTTTTGCACGGCTGTATTGGACGGGAATTCGATCTACACAGAGAATCGAGATGTCGTGAGTTTCGAGGGATTCTGACAACTCAGCTCACCGTGAATCCGTACAGATCGTTCAATTTATCCGAGAGCACGGAATTCTTGCATGACCCATCATTTCCCACAGTTGTGTCCATCGAAAAATCGATAACCGTGAATTGGGACATTTCGAGTTTAGGGGCATTATTGCATCTCAGCTTGACATAAAATTTTTGAAATCGTTCGTCTTGACCAGAAATACAAGATTCTTGCGTTATTCGTTGTCTTGTACGGTTGTATCAAACGAATCATCGATCTACAGCTGAAATCGAGATGTCCTCGGTTTCCAGTAATTCCGGCATCTCAGCTCGACGTGAATGAGACAAAATCGTTTATTCCGACCGAAAACATGGAATCCTTGCATGGAACGTCGTTTTGCACGAGTGTATTGAACAAAACTTCCATATACGGCAAGAATCGAGATATCCCGTGTTTCGAGCTATTCTGGCTTCTTAACTCAACGTTAATGAGTACAAATTGTTAATATTCTCCAAAAACACTAAATCCGTGGATTAACGGTTGTTTTGCAGCACTCTATCGAACGAAAATTCGTCCAACGAGGATAGAGCCGTCCCGAGTTCCGGCCGATTATGGCATCTCAGCTTGACTTTAAAGTGTCAAAATCGATTATTTTGTCTCGAAACGCAAGATTCACGCGTTATTGATCGTCTTGCACATTTATATCGAACGAATCATCGATCTCCAACTAGAAAGAAGATTTCCTGGGGTCCGAATGATTCTACCATGTCAGCTTCTCGTAAAAGAGTTGGAATCGTTTATTTCGTCCGAAAACACACACTTTTGCGTTGAACGTCGTTTTGCACGGCTGTATTGGACGGGAATTCGATCTACACAGAGAATCGAGATGTCGTGAGTTTCGAGGGATTCTGACAACTCAGCTCACCGTGAATCCGTACAGATCGTTCAATTTATCCGAGAGCACGGAATTCTTGCATGACCTATCATTTCCCACAGTTGTGTCCATCGAAAAATCGATAACCGTGAATTGGGACATTTCGAGTTTAGGGCCATTATTGCATCTCAGCTTGACATAAAATTTTTGAAATCGTTCGTCTTGACCAGAAATACAAGATTCTTGCGTTATTCGTTGTCTTGTACGGTTGTATCAAACGAATCATCGATCTACAGCTGAAATCGAGATGTCCTCGGTTTCCAGTAATTCCGGCATCTCAGCTCGACGTGAATGAGACAAAATCGTTTATTCCGACCGAAAACATGGAATCCTTGCATGGAACGTCGTTTTGCACGAGTGTATTGAACAAAACTTCCATATACGGCAAGAATCGAGATATCCCGTGTTTCGAGCTATTCTGGCTTCTTAACTCAACTTTAATGAGTACAAATTGTTAATATTCTCCAAAAACACTAAATCCGTGGATTAACGGTTGTTTTGCACCACTTTATCGAACGAAAATTCGTCCAACGAGGACAGAGCCGTCCCGAGTTCCGGCCGATTATGGCATCTCAGCTTGACTTTAAAGTGTCAAAATCGATTATTTTGTCTCGAAACGCAAGATTCACGCGTTATTGGTCGTCTTGCACATTTATATCGAACGAATCATCGATCTCTAACTAGAAAGAAGATTTCCTGGGGTTCGAATGATTCTAGCAACTCAGCTCGGCGAAAAAGGGCCAAATCCGTTCATTTTGTCCAAAAACACAGAATTCTTGCTTTCAACGTCATTTCGCAAAACTGTATTCGACAAAACTCTATCTACACAGAGAATCCGAGATGTCCTGGGTTTCGAGTGATTCTGGCATCTCAGCTCAATGTTAATGTGTACAAATCGTTCAATTCATCTGAATACACGAAATTCTTGCCATGAACTCCGTTTCGCTCGGCTGTATCGAACGAAGAATTGATTACCGAGAATCGAGACGTTCTGAGTGTCGCTCGATTACAGCATCTCAGCTCGACGTATAAGGGTTAAAATCGTTAATTTAGTCTGAAAACACAAGATTCTTGCGTTATTGGTCGTCTTGCACAGCTGTATCGAATAAATCATTGATCTTTATCGAGAATCGAGATGTCCCGAGTTTCGAGTGGTTCTAGAATCTTAGCTCGACGTAAATGAAATAAAATTGTTTAATTTGTTTGAATTCACGGAATTCTGGAATTAAACGTCGTTGTGAACAACTGTATCGAACGAAAATCCGATAACCGAGAGTCGAGACATACCGAGTTTCGGGCGATTATAGAATCTCAGCTCAACATAAAAGTTTCAAAAACGTTTATTTCAAACAGAAATACGAGATCCTTGCGTTATTTGTGTTCCACGACGGCTGCATCGAACGAATCAACGTTCTAGACCGAGAACCGCGATGTCCTGGTTTTTGGTTGATTCTGGCTTCTTAACCCGACGTAAGTGGAACAAAATCATTCATTTTGTCCAGTAACACAAGAGCCTTGTGTTATCTGTCGTCTTGCACGACTGCAATGAACGAATCATGGATCTATAGCGGAAATGAAGTTGTCCCGAGATTCTAGCGTTCCTGACTTCTTGGCTCAACGTAGTGTCAAAATGGTTTAATCCATCCGGAAACACGTTATTTTTGTATTAAATTTCATTTTGCACATCTGTATCGGACGAATCATCGATCCACACGGAGAATTAAGATTTCCTGGGTTTCGAGGGATTCTAGCATCTCAGCTCGTCGTAAAAGAGTTAGAATCGTTTGGTTCCACCGAAAACACACACTTTTGCGTTGCACTTCGTTTTGCAGGGCTGTATTGGACGGGACTTCGATCTACACAGAGAATCAAGATGTCGTGAGTTTCGAGGGATTCTGACAACTCAGCTCAACGTGAATGTGTACAGATCGTTCAATTTATCAAAGAGCACGGAATTCTTGCATGAACCATCATTTCGCACAGTTGTGTCCAACGAAAAATCGATAACCGTGAATTGAGACATTTCGAGTTTTGGGCCATTATTGCATCTCAGCTCGACATAAAATTTTTGAAAACGTTCGTCTCGACCAGAAATACAAGATTCTCGCGTTATTCGTTGTCTTGCACGGTTGCATTAAACGAATCATCGATCTACAGCGGAAATCGAGATGTCCTCGGTTTCCAGTAATTCCGGCATCTCAGCTCGACGTGAATAAGACAAAATCGTTTATTCCGACCGAAAACATGGAATCCTTGCATGGAACGTCGTTTTGCACGAGTGTATTGAACAAAACTTCCATATACGGCAAGAATCGAGATATCCCGTGTTTCGAGCTATTCTGGCTTCTTAACTCAACGTTAATGAGTACAAATTGTTAATATTCTCCAAAAACACTAAATCCGTGGATTAACGGTTGTTTTGCACCACTCTATCGAACGAAAATTCGTCCAACGAGGATAGAGCCGTCCCGAGTTCCGGCCGATTATGGCATCTCAGCTTGACTTTAAAGTGTCAAAATCGATTATTTTGTCTCGAAACGCAAGATTCACGCGTTATTGATCGTCTTGCACATTTATATCGAACGAATCATCGATCTCCAACTAGAAAGAAGATTTCCTGGGGTTCGAATGATTCTACCATGTCAGCTTCTCGTAAAAGAGTTGGAATCGTTTATTTCGTCCGAAAACACACACTTTTGCGTTGAACGTCGTTTTGCACGGCTGTATTGGACGGGAATTCGATCTACACAGAGAATCGAGATGTCGTGAGTTTCGAGGGATTCTGACAACTCAGCTCACCGTGAATCCGTACAGATCGTTCAATTTATCCGAGAGCACGGAATTCTTGCATGAACCATCATTTCGCACAGTTGTGTCCAACGAAAAATCGATAACCGTGAATTGAGACATTTCGAGTTTTGGGCCATTATTGCATCTCAGCTAGACATAAAATTTTTGAAAACGTTCGTCTCGACCAGAAATACAAGATTCTCGCGTTATTCGTTGTCTTGCACGGTTGCATTAAACGAATCATCGATCTACAGCGGAAATCGAGATGTCCTCGGTTTCCAGTAATTCCGGCATCTCAGCTCGACGTGAATAAGACAAAATCGTTTATTCCGACCGAAAACATGGAATCCTTGCATGGAACGTCGTTTTGCACGAGTGTATTGAACAAAACTTCCATATACGGCAAGAATCGAGATATCCCGTGTTTCGAGCTATTCTGGCTTCTTAACTCAACGTTAATGAGTACAAATTGTTAATATTCTCCAAAAACACTAAATCCGTGGATTAACGGTTGTTTTGCACCACTCTATCGAACGAAAATTCGTCCAACGAGGATAGAGCCGTCCCGAGTTCCGGCCGATTATGGCATCTCAGCTTGACTTTAAAGTGTCAAAATCGATTATTTTGTCTCGAAACGCAAGATTCACGCGTTATTGGTCGTCTTGCACATTTATATCGAACGAATCATCGATCTCTAACTAGAAAGAAGATTTCCTGGGGTTCGAATGATTCTAGCAACTCAGCTCGGCGAAAAAGGGCCAAATCCGTTCATTTTGTCCAAAAACACAGAATTCTTGCTTTCAACGTCATTTCGCAAAACTGTATTCGACAAAACTCTATCTACACAGAGAATCCGAGATGTCCTGGGTTTCGAGTGATTCTGGCATCTCAGCTCAATGTTAATGTGTACAAATCGTTCAATTCATCTGAATACACAAAATTCTTGCCATGAACTCCGTTTCGCTCGGCTGTATCGAACGAAGAATTGATTGCCGAGAATCGAGACGTTCTGAGTGTCGCTCGATTACAGCATCTCAGCTCGACGTATAAGGGTTAAAATCGTTAATTTAGTCTGAAAACACAAGATTCTTGCGTTATTGGTCGTCTTGCACAGCTGTATCGAATAAATCATTGATCTTTATCGAGAATCGAGATGTCCCGACTTTCGAGTGGTTCTAGAATCTTAGCTCGACGTAAATGAAATAAAATTGTTTAATTTGTTTGAATTCACGGAATTCTGGAATTAAACGTCGTTGTGAACAACTGTATCGAACGAAAATCCGATAACCGAGAGTCGAGACATACCGAGTTTCGGGCGATTATAGAATCTCAGCTCAACATAAAAGTTTCAAAAACGTTTATTTCAAACAGAAATACGAGATCCTTGCGTTATTTGTGTTCCACGACGGCTGCATCGAACGAATCAACGTTCTAGACCGAGAACCGCCATGTCCTGGTTTTTGGTTGATTCTGGCTTCTTAACCCGACGTAAGTGGAACAAAATCATTCATTTTGTTCAGTAACACAAGAGCCTTGTGTTATCTGTCGTCTTGCACGACTGCAATGAACGAATCATGGATCTATAGCGGAAATGAAGTTGTCCCGAGATTCTAGCGTTCCTGACTTCTTGGCTCAACGTAGTGTCAAAATGGTTTAATCCATCCGGAAACACGTTATTTTTGTATTAAATTTCATTTTGCACATCTGTATCGGACGAATCATCGATCCACACGGAGAATTAAGATTTCCTGGGTTTCGAGGGATTCTAGCATCTCAGCTCGTCGTAAAAGAGTTAGAATCGTTTGGTTCCACCGAAAACACACACTTTTGCGTTGCACTTCGTTTTGCAGGGCTGTATTGGACGGGACTTCGATCTACACAGAGAATCAAGATGTCGTGAGTTTCGAGGGATTCTGACAACTCAGCTCAACGTGAATGTGTACAGATCGTTCAATTTATCAAAGAGCACGGAATTCTTGCATGAACCATCATTTCGCACAGTTGTGTCCAACGAAAAATCGATAACCGTGAATTGAGACATTTCGAGTTTTGGGCCATTATTGCATCTCAGCTCGACATAAAATTTTTGAAAACGTTCGTCTCGACCAGAAATACAAGATTCTCGCGTTATTCGTTGTCTTGCACGGTTGCATTAAACGAATCATCGATCTACAGCGGAAATCGAGATGTCCTCGGTTTCCAGTAATTCCGGCATCTCAGCTCGACGTGAATGAGACAAAATCGTTTATTCCGACCGAAAACATGGAATCCTTGCATGGAACGTCGTTTTGCACGAGTGTATTGAACAAAACTTCCATATACGGCAAGAATCGAGATGGCCCGTGTTTCGAGCTATTCTGGCTTCTTAACTCAACGTTAATGAGTACCAATTGTTAATATTCTCCAAAAACACTAAATCCGTGGATTAATGGTTATTTTGCACCACTCTATCGAACGGAAATTCGTCCAACGAGGATAGAGCCGTCCCGAGTTCCGGCCGATTATGGCATCTCAGCTTGACTTTAAAGTGTCAAAATCGATTATTTTGTCTCGAAACGCAAGGTTCACGCGTTACTGGTCGTCTTGAACATTTATTCCGAACGAATCATCGATCTACAACGAGAAAAAATATTTCCTGGGTTTCGAATGATTCTACCATCTCAGCTCGTCGTAAAAGAGTTGGAATCGTTTATTTCGTCCGAAAACACACACTTTTGCGTTGAACGTCATTTTGCAGGGCTGTATTGGACGGGACTCTGATCTACACAGAGAATCGAGATGTCGTGGGTTTCGAGGGATTCTGACAACTCAGCTCAACGTGAATGTGTACAGATCGTTTAATTTATCCAAGAAAACGAAATTCTCGCATGAACTATCATTTCGCACAGTTGTGTCCAACGAAAAATCGATAACCGTGAATTGAGACATTTCGAGTTTTGGGCCATTATTGCATCTCAGCTCGACATAAAATTTTTGAAAACGTTTATCTGGACCAGAAATACAAGATTCTCGCGTTATTCGTTGTCTTGCACGGTTGCATCAAACGAATCATCGATCTACAGCGGAAATCGAAATGTCCTCGGTTTCCAGTAATTCCGGCATCTCAGCTCGACGTGAATGAGACAAAATCGTTCATTTTGACCGAAAACATGAAATTCTTGCATGGAACGTCGTTTTGCACGAGTGTATTGAGCAAAACTTTCATATACGGCGAGAATCGAGAAGTCCCGTGTTTCCAGCTATTCTTGCTTCTCGACTCCACGTTAATGAGTACAAATTGTTAATATTCTCCAAAAACACTAAATCCGTGGATTAACGGTTGTTTTGCACCGCTCTATCGAACGAAAATTCGTCCAACGAGGAAAGAGCCGTCCCGAGTTCCGGCCGATTATGGCATCTCTGCTTGACTTCAAAGTTTTACAATCGTTTATTTCGTCTTAAAACGCAAGATTCACGCGTTATTAGTCGGCTTGCACATTTATATCGAACAAATTATCGATCTCCAACGAAATAGAAGATTTCCTGGGTTTCGAATGATTCTAGCATCTCAGCTCGGCGAAAAAAAAGCCAAATCCGTTTATTTCGTACAAAAACACAGAATTCTAGCATTCAACGGCATTTCGCACAGCTGTATTAGACAAAGCTTCATCTACACAGAGAATCCGAGATGTCCTGGGTTTCGAGTGATTCTGGCATCTTAGCTCAACGTTAATGTGTACAAATCGTTTAATTCATCTAAATACACGAAATTCTTGCGTTGAACGTCGTTTTGCTCGGCTGTATCGAACGAAAAATTGATTACCGATAATCGAGACGTCCTTAGTGTCGCTCGATCACAGCAACTTAGCTTGACGTATAAGGGTTCAAATCGTTCATTTTCTCTGAAAACACAAGATTCTTGCGTTATCGATTAATCATCGATCTGCATCATGAATCAAGATGTCCCGAGTTTCGAGTGGTTCTAGAATCGTAGCTCGACGTAAATGAATTCGTATCGTTCAATTTGTTTGAATTCACGGAATTATTGAATCAAACGTCGTTGTGCACAACTGTATCGAACGAAAATCGATAACCGTAAATTGAGACATTTCGAGTTTTGGGCCATTATTGCATCTCAGCTCGACATAAAATTTTCAAAAACGTTCGTCTCGACCAGAAATACAAGATTCTCGCGTTATTCGTTGTCTTGCACGGTTGCATTAAACGAATCATCGATCTACAGCGGAAATCGAGATATCCTCGGTTTCCAGTAATTCCGGCATCTCAGCTCGACGTGACTGAGACAAAATCGTTCATTTCGACCGAAAACATGGAATCCTTGCATGGAACGTCGTTTTGCACGAGTGTATTAAACAAAACTTCCATGTACGGCAAGAATCGAGATGTCCCGTGTTTCGAGCTATTCTGGCTTCTTAACTCAACGTTAATAAGTACAAATTGTTAATATTCTCCAAAAACACTAAATCCGTGGATTAATGGTTATTTTGCACCACTGTATCGAACGAAAATTCGTCCAACGAGGATAGAGCCGTCCCGAGTTCCGGCCGATTATGGCATCTCAGCTTGACTTTAGAGTGTCAAAATCGATTATTTTGTCTCGAAACGCAAGATTCACGCGTTACTGGTCGTCTTGCACATTTATTCCGAACGAATCATCGATCTCCAACGAGAAAAAAGATTTCCTGGGTTTCGAATGATTCTACCATCTCAGCTCGTCGTAAAAGAGTGGGAATCGTTTATTTCGTCCGAAAACACACACTTTTGCGTTGAACGTCGTTTTGCAGGGCTGTATTGGACGGGACTCTGATCTACACAGAGAATCGAGATGTCGTGAGTTTCGAGGGATTCTGACAACTCAGCTCAACGTGAATGTGTACAGATCGTTTAATTTATCTAAGAAAACGGAATTCTTGCATGAACCATCATTTCGCACAGTTGTGTCCAACGAAAAATCGATAACCGTAAATTGAGACATTTCGAGTTTTGGGCCATTATTGCATCTCAGCTCGACATAAAATTTTCAAAAACGTTCATCTTGACGAGAAATACAAGATTCTTGCGTTATTCCTTGTCTTGCACGGTTGCATCAAACGAATCATTGATCCACAGCGAAAATCGCGATGTCGTCGGTGTCCAGTGATTCCGGCATCTCAGCTTGACGTGAATGAGACAAAATCGTTCATTTCGACCGAAAACACGGAATTCGTGCATGGAACGTCGTTTTGCACGAGTGTATTGAACAAAACTTCCATATACGGCAAGAATCGAGATATCCCGTGTTTCGAGCTATTCTGGCTTCTTAACTCAACGTTAATGAGTACAAATTGTTAATATTCTCCAAAAACACTAAATCCGTGGATTAACGGTTGTTTTGCACCACTCTATCGAACGAAAATTCGTCCAACGAGGATAGAGCCGTCCCGAGTTCCGGCCGATTATGGCATCTCAGCTTGACTTTAAAGTGTCAAAATCGATTATTTTGTCTCGAAACGCAAGATTCACGCGTTATTGGTCGTCTTGCATATTTATATCGAACGAATCATCGATCTCTAACTAGAAAGAAGATTTCCTGGGGTTCGAATGATTCTAGCAACTCAGCTCGGCGAAAAAGGGCCAAATCCGTTCATTTTGTCCAAAAACACAGAATTCTTGCTTTCAACGTCATTTTGCAAAACTGTATTCGACAAAACTCTATCTACACAGAAAATCCGAGATGTCCTGGGTTTCGAGTGATTCTGGCATCTCAGCTCAATGTTAATGTGTACAAATCGTTCAATTTATCTGAATACACGAAATTCTTGCCATGAACTCCGTTTCGCTCGGCTGTATCGAACGAAGAATTGATTACCGAGAATCGAGACGTTCTGAGTGTCGCTCGATTACAGCATCTCAGCTCGACGTATAAGGGTTAAAATCGTTAATTTAGTCTGAAAACACAAGATTCTTGCGTTATTGGTCGTCTTGCACAGCTGTATCGAATAAATCATTGATCTTTATCGAGAATCGAGATGTCCCGAGTTTCGAGTGGTTCTAGAATCTCAGCTCGACGTAAATGAAATAAAATTGTTTAATTTGTTTGAATTCACGGAATTCTGGAATTAAACGTCGTTGTGAACAACTATATCGAACGAAAATCCGATAACCGAGAGTCGAGACATACCGAATTTCGGCTGATTATAGAATCTCAGCTCAACATAAAAGTTTCAAAAACGTTTATTTCAAACAGAAATACGAGAACCTTGCGTTACTTGTGTTCCACGACGGCTGCATCGAACGAATCAACGTTCTAGACCGAGAACCGCGATGTCCTGGTTTTTGGTTGATTTTGGCTTCTTAACCCGACGTAAGTGAAACAAAATCATTCATTTTGTCCAGTAACACAAGAGCCTTGTGTTATCTGTCGTCTTGCACGACTGCAATAAACGAATCATGGATCTATAGCGGAAATGGAGTTGTCCCGAGATTCTAGCGTTCCTGACTTCTTGGCTCAACGTAGTGTCAAAATGGTTTAATCCATCCGGAAACACGTTATTTTTGTATTAAATTTCATTTTGCACATCTGTATCGGACGAATCATCGATCCACACGGAGAATTAAGATTTCCTGGGTTTCGAGGGATTCTAGCATCTTAGCTCGTCGTAACAGAGTTAGAATCGTTTGGTTCCACCGAAAACACACACTTTTGCGTTGAACGTGTGACGTCGTGGGTCGAAGAATCCATACAATTTTTTTCCGAAGACCAGAAGATAACTCATCATCCGCTACGATTTACCATCAGCCGCATGACAGCTGCTTACTACTTTACCATCAGTTGTAGGACAGCTACATTATCACCTGTCGGTAAATCAAGGACTACTTTACCATCAGCTGTAGGACAACTACATTTTCACCTGTCGGTAAACCGAAAACTACTTACCATCCGATGCTGACATGGTCGATAACACATTACCGACAAACAGCGAAGACAGCCGGTCATCAACCTACAATCTACTCCGCAAGTAATGCAAGCTACAAAGCGCTATTATTAATTAACAAATAAGGAATAGTATAAGAAACATGTTTTGTTAAAGTAACAAACATACTAAACATATTGATAATTAAGAAATACTAGATTTAACAATTTAACAATCAAACAAATATCTAACAATAATCATTCCAGAAACTTGTTATAAAATACTAATCAAACATAACAATCAGACATATAAAGAAAACGTTATACAAAAACGTTAAAGTTAACAATTTAACAATTAAACAAACAATTAACAAATAGACATATTTTTATAAAATAATAATTAAACGTAATACATATTAGATATAAAGCAAACACAATATAGGAACCTTAAAAATAACGATTTAATCAATTAAGCGAACAATAAACAATTAATCATTTTGTAGCTTACGTAAATATATAAATTAACATGACATAATACATATTAATACATTAAACATGATAAATAATAGAAAGAAATACAAGAAATGGAGATATTCCATGAGTATAGCCCAATACGACTATTACTGTCTTTTTCCAACTAAGGCAAAAGGTATACTCTTATACCCGTCTCGTTCTAACTAAGGTAAAAAGGTCTACCCTTATACCTGCCTCTTTCTAACTCGGGTAAAAAGGTCTACCCTCATACCTGTCTCTTTCTAACTCAGGCAAAAGTCTACCATCATGCCTGTCTCTTTCTAACTAAGGCCTAAAGGCTACCCTTATACCTATCTCTTTCTAACTCAGGCAAAAGTCTACCATCATGCCTGTCCCTTTCTAACTCAGGCAAAAAGGCTACCCTTATACCGATCTCTTTCTAACTAAGGCGAAAGGTTACTCTTAACGGACCTCTCTTTCGCACTCGTTTCGGTAGGATCCTCACTAGGACGACCTACTACCACTTCATGTTCGCCTGATACTTCAGCAACTTTCTTCACCGCGGTACCGCGAGCGCAACCGCCCCTTTTCCACCCACCTTACACTAGCATACGTCTAAAGGACGATCTACTATCATTTTATGTTTGTCCAATATCTTTTCCGCTAAATTCAGCCTAATAATACAACTTTAACGTTACTAGAGGCAACCTACTATCATTTCATGTTAGCCTAATACTTCTGCCTTTGAAAACTAACTTTCGCACTGTGTAAAACCAAAAGGAAGACACTACTAATAGTTATAATCCCCGGATACCTCTTACCTTCAAGTTACAACGTTAAAACTCAATTTTTTTAAACATTTTTACAACAACGAAAACTCTATCGTTATTTTACTGAAAAGCGAAAGCTATCCTTAAGTCACTCTCACCATAAAACCTAGAAAAACCCCATCTGTCTTCAATTGCATTCAGCTGTGGCACATCTCCGATGCAACCCTTGTAGAAAGTACACATGCAACCACTTGATGTAACCCAGACACCGCGCAGTCGAGATTTCCGTCGAAAAACCAAAAAATCCGACGTCGAGAAAATGCATCCACGCTATGCGTGGGAAACACTGTTACTCCCATCTACTATATGTACTACTGCTATAATTTTAAAAACTTATAACGTATTTCTTCACTGTAAAAGCCACTACTTTACATCATTTTGTTATATAAGAAAGGATTGATTAATTTGCAATATTGAAATATTAAATAATGACAAACGAATAATTATTGAGTTGCAAATTGAACAATCTAGTAATTGTTAAGGAAACATAAATCAATCGACTCGCAATAATAAACGAATTAGAATATTAAATTCGCGAGTCGAACAACTTCGATAAACTAATACTATAATAAATAAAAGATTGCAACAACTAGTAATTGTTAAGGGAATATATATATCAGTCGACTCGCAATAATAAATATGACTTTAATAAATTGCGAATCGAATGATCTTAATAGATAAAATTGCGAAGCCACGGAATGATCCGAACTACCAAAACCAACAGAATTATAAACCTAATGCTTAAGAGCCAAATCATAATCAAACCAAGAACTGTAAATGATATTTGGAGTGACGACTCTCACAATCAAAGCCTAAACACAGACCGGAAGTTTACAAGAGATATTAAGATGGCCCTTTGTCCGAGTCTTAATTCCAAGTATCATAATCACCAATATAAAGACTAAACAAACGTCCACGCGCCGAGCTGCCCGAAAAGCGTTACGCTTAGGAGTAGGGGAAGCCGCGTGGTCCAGAGTCATATAAATGCAAGCACTGAAGCTGCACGCTTCAGTTCCGCCGACACCTTGAGTACACCAAGATCTATCTGCACCGTAGTAGGATCAGTTCGTTAAGATTTTACTACATCTCTGTAAATTCGTTGGTTATCGCGAGTTCTGTACTACACCCTGTACTATACGCATCAGGCCCTGTGACTGTATCTCGTCGACATCACCTACAGTATTTTAAATCGTAAGTAGCGGAACTCCGCGTTTTGTAATTAACGCGTAAAAATTAAGTTGTAATACAATCAATCAATCACCATTCTTTTCTATCAATAAAACAAAGTAACTTTTATGTAACTCTTGCCTCAATTATTCAAGAAACCTCTAATTCACTGAATAACACATATTCACTAAACTCGCTCAACTCTCGATCTACATTGAATTGACATTCGTGCTTCATTAAAATCCTAATTCTCTCCAACAATTGATCTTAGTGCAAAGGCATGCACGATCATTGTTTCCTTCCCAAAAGAAACTACTAATATTAACTATAAGTTCTTGATCAAGAGGTGCAACGGCATGCACTCTTTTCTCTTCTGAATTTTCTCTTACTTTTCTGATTCAGTCAGCGCAAAGGCCTGCGCACTGGATTACCTTTCTCCTCTCTTCTGTTTTCCTATTCAGTAAGCGCAAAGGCCTGCGCTCTGGATTTTCTTTCTCCTTTCTTCTGACTTTCCGATTCAGTCAGCGCAAAGGCCTGCGCACTGGATTACCTTCCTCTTCTCTTCTGTTCTCCTGTTCAGTAAGCGCAACGGCCTGCGCACTGAATTCTAATTAACAATTAATATTAAGACTCCATCATCACATTTCCACATTACCTAATCATACCAAAATGTTTGTTCCTTTCAGAACCGTGCAACAACCTGCACGTTCTACCTCGTCAACGGTTAAATCAGTTCAATGGGTCGAAGAAGGGCAGGAAAGAAATTCCAACTGAGGAGAATTGCCGCTATAGCATTAGGGGTACCTAAACATCCGCGTGGGCATAACCATCCCTCGAATGGTCGACTGCCGACATCGTTAAAACCTAAAATCATTGCGAACGAACCTTTTACTCGATTCACTGTAAAGTTTCCGGGTTGTTGGTATTTCCCTACGAGTGGTAAGCTTCCCCTCGAGTTAATTAAATTAGTACGCGAAACTGTATACGGAGGACCCAGAAGCGAGATCACGGAGTTGGATTTGGTCGATGGTGCAGAGAGGACCGCGACATCCCTAGTACCCGGGGCCGATAACGAAGAGCGCGACCTCCCCATTGAAGAAATACCGACTCCTCCAGCATCACCGTCAGGACCACCACCCCAATTAATTAAAAGGGTCCCTGGCGTGGGCTTTGCCACCATCGTTCATAGACCCTCGAGAACTATAACAACTCCCGAAATTATAACTTTAGATTAAAACCCGCTACGCTCTAACGCGAAAATCACGCTGTATAACTAATTTTTGTAATAAACCAAAATAAACTAAGAATAAATCAGTTTTACCTTTATAATTGTATCTTTGTCGTTTATGCCATTCTACTTTTAATTCAACAAGGCTTTGATCCCTGAGGTGCGCATTCACCTCTCAACTCAGAGCCACTCGTTTTGTTTGTCTCGTATCGGTGACGTTCAACTGTTGCTCGATCCCGGGACGTAACAAACGTCGTTTTGCACGGCTGTATTGGACGGGAATTCGATCTACACAGAGAATCGAGATGTCGTGAGTTTCGAGGGATTCTGACAACTCAGCTCACCGTGAATCCGTACAGATCGTTCAATTTATCCGAGAGCACGGAATTCTTGCATGACCCATCATTTCCCACAGTTGTGTCCATCGAAAAATCGATAACCGTGAATTGGGACATTTCGAGTTTAGGGCCATTATTGCATCTCAGCTTGACATAAAATTTTTGAAATCGTTCGTCTTGACCAGAAATACAAGATTCTTGCGTTATTCGTTGTCTTGTACGGTTGTATCAAACGAATCATCGATCTACAGCTGAAATCGAGATGTCCTCGGTTTCCAGTAATTCCGGCATCTCAGCTCGACGTGAATGAGACAAAATCGTTTGTTCCGACCAAAAACATGGAATCCTTGCATGGAACGTCGTTTTGCACGAGTGTATTAAACAAAACTTCCATGTACGGCAAGAATCGAGATGTCCTGTGTTTCGAGCTATTCTGGCTTCTTAACTCAACGTCAATGAGTACAAATTGTTAATATTCTCCAAAAACACTAAATCCGTGGATTAATGGTTATTTTGCACCACTCTGTCGAACGAAAATTCGTCCAACGAGGATAGAGCCGTCCCGAGTTCCGGCCGATTATGGCATCTCAGCTTGACTTTAAAGTGTCAAAATCGATTATTTTGTCTCGAAACGCAAGGTTCACGCGTTACTGGTCGTCTTGAACATTTATTCCGAACGAATCATCGATCTCCAACGAGAAAAAATATTTCCTGGGTTTCGAATGATTCTACCATCTCAGCTCGTCGTAAAAGAGTTGGAATCGTTTATTTCGTCCGAAAACACACACTTTTGCGTTGAACGTCATTTTGCAGGGCTGTATTGGACGGGACTCTGATCTACACAGAGAATCGAGATGTCGTGGGTTTCGAGGGATTCTGACAACTCAGCTCAACGTGAATGTGTACAGATCGTTTAATTTATCCAAGAAAACGAAATTCTCGCATGAACTATCATTTCGCACAGTTGTGTCCAACGAAAAATCGATAACCGTGAATTGAGACATTTCGAGTTTTGGGCCATTATTGCATCTTAGCTCAAGATAAAATTTTTGAAAACGTTTGTCTGGACCAGAAATACAAGATTCTCGCGTTATTCGTTGTCTTGCACGGTTGCATCAAACGAATCATCGATCTACAGCGGAAATCGAAATGTCCTCGGTTTCCAGTAATTCCGGCATCTCAGCTCGACGTGAATGAGACAAAATCGTTCATTTTGACCGAAAACATGAAATTCTTGCATGGAACGTCGTTTTGCACGAGTGTATTGAGCAAAACTTTCATATACGGCGAGAATCGAGAAGTCCCGTGTTTCCAGCTATTCTTGCTTCTCGACTCAACGTTAATGAGTACAAATTGTTAATATTTTCCAAAAACACTAAATCCGTGGATTAACGGTTGTTTTGCACCACTCTATCAAACGAAAATTCGTCCAACGAGGAAAGAGCCGTCCCGAGTTCCGGCCGATTATGGCATCTCTGCTTGACTTCAAAGTTTCACAATCGTTTATTTCGTCTCAAAACGCAAGATCCACGCGTTATTAGTCGGCTTGCACATTAATATCGAACAAATTATCGATCTGCAACGAAATAGAAGATTTCCTGGGTTTCGAATGATTCTAGCATCTCAGCTCGGCGAAAAAAGGGCCAAATCCGTTTATTTCGTACAAAAACACAGAATTCTAGCATTCAACGGCATTTCGCACAGCTGTATTAGACAAAGCTTCATCTACACAGAGAATCCGAGATGTCCTGGGTTTCGAGTGATTCTGGCATCTTAGCTCAACGTTAATGTGTACAAATCGTTTAATTCATCTAAATACACGAAATTCTTGCGTTGAACATCGTTTTGCTCGGCTGTATCGAACGAAAAATTGATTCCCGATAATCGAGACGTCCTTAGTGTCGCTCGATTACAGCAACTTAGCTTGACGTATTAGGGTTCAAATCGTTCATTTTCTCTGAAAACACAAGATACTTGCGTTATCGATTAATCATCGATCTGCATCATGAATCAAGATGTCCCGAGTTTCGAGTGGTTCTAGAATCGTAGCTCGACGTAAATGAATTCGTATCGTTCAATTTGTTTGAATTCACGGAATTATTGAATCAAACGTCGTTGTGCACAACTGTATCGAACGAAAATCGATAACCGTAAATTGAGACATTTCGAGTTTTGGGCCATTATTGCATCTCAGCTCGACATAAAATTTTCAAAAACGTTCATCTTGACGAGAAATACAAGATTCTTGCGTTATTCCTTGTCTTGCACGGTTGCATCAAACGAATCATTGATCCACAGCGAAAATCGCGATGTCGTCGGTGTCCAGTGATTCCGGCATCTCAGCTTGACGTGAATGAGACAAAATCGTTTATTTCGACCGAAAACACGGAATTCGTGCATGGAACGTCGTTTTGCACAAGTGTATTGAACAAAACTTCTATTTACGGCGAGAATCGAGATGTCCCGTGTTTCGAGCTATTTTGGCTTCTTAACTCAACGTGAATGAGTACAAATTGTTAATATTCTCTAAAAACACCAAATCCGTGGATTAACGGTTGTTTTGCACCACTCTATCAAACGAAAACTCGTCCAACGAGGATAGAGCCGTCCCGAGTTCCGGCCGATTATGGCATCTCAGCTTGACTTTAAAGTGTCAAAATCGATTATTTTGTCTCGAAACGCAAGATTCACGCGTTATTGATCGTCTTGCACATTTATATCGAACGAATCATCGATCTCCAACTAGAAAGAAGATTTCCTGGGGTTCGAATGATTCTACCATGTCAGCTTCTCGTAAAAAAGTTGGAATCGTTTATTTCGTCCGAAAACACACACTTTTGCGTTGAACGTCGTTTTGCACGGCTGTATTGGACGGGAATTCGATCTACACAGAGAATCGAGATGTCGTGAGTTTCGAGGGATTCTGACAACTCAGCTCACCGTGAATCCGTACAGATCGTTCAATTTATCCGAGAGCACGGAATTCTTGCATGACCCATCATTTCCCACAGTTGTGTCCATCGAAAAATCGATAACCGTGAATTGGGACATTTCGAGTTTAGGGCCATTATTGCATCTCAGCTTGACATAAAATTTTTGAAATCGTTTGTCTTGACCAGAAATACAAGATTCTTGCGTTATTCGTTGTCTTGTACGGTTGTATCAAACGAATCATCGATCTACAGCTGAAATCGAGATGTCCTCGGTTTCCAGTAATTCCGGCATCTCAGCTCGACGTGAATGAGACAAAATCGTTTATTCCGACCGAAAACATGGAATCCTTGCATGGAACGTCGTTTTGCACGAGTGTATTAAACAAAACTTCCATGTACGGCAAGAATCGAGATGTCCTGTGTTTCGAGCTATTCTGGCTTCTTAACTCAACGTCAATGAGTACAAATTGTTAATATTCTCCAAAAACACTAAATCCGTGGATTAATGGTTATTTTGCACCACTCTGTCGAAAGAAAATTCGTCCAACGAGGATAGAGCCGTCCCGAGTTCCGGCCGATTATGGCATCTCAGCTTGACTTTAAAGTGTCAAAATCGATTATTTTGTCTCGAAACGCAAGGTTCACGCGTTACTGGTCGTCTTGAACATTTATTCCGAACGAATCATCGATCTCCAACGAGAAAAAATATTTCCTGGGTTTCGAATGATTCTACCATCTCAGCTCGTCGTAAAAGAGTTGGAATCGTTTATTTCGTCCGAAAACACACACTTTTGCGTTGAACGTCATTTTGCAGGGCTGTATTGGACGGGACTCTGATCTACACAGAGAATCGAGATGTCGTGGGTTTCGAGGGATTCTGACAACTCAGCTCAACGTGAATGTGTACAGATCGTTTAATTTATCCAAGAAAACGAAATTCTCGCATGAACTATCATTTCGCACAGTTGTGTCCAACGAAAAATCGATAACCGTGAATTGAGACATTTCGAGTTTTGGGCCATTATTGCATCTCAGCTCGACATAAAATTTTTGAAAACGTTTGTCTGGACCAGAAATACAAGATTCTCGCGTTATTCGTTGTCTTGCACGGTTGCATCAAACGAATCATCGATCTACAGCGGGAATCGAAATGTCCTCGGTTTCCAGTAATTCCGGCATCTCAGCTCGACGTGAATGAGACAAAATCGTTCATTTTGACCGAAAACATGAAATTCTTGCATGGAACGTCGTTTTGCAAGAGTGTATTGAGCAAAACTTTCATATACGGCGAGAATCGAGAAGTCCCGTGTTTCCAGCTATTCTTGCTTCTCGACTCAACGTTAATGAGTACAAATTGTTAATATTCTCCAAAAACACTAAATCCGTGGATTAACGGTTGTTTTGCACCACTCTATCGAACGAAAATTCGTCCAACGAGGAAAGAGCCGTCCCGAGTTCCGGCCGATTATGGCATCTCTGCTTGACTTCAAAGTTTCACAATCGTTTATTTCGTCTCAAAACGCAAGATTCACGCGTTATTAGTCGGCTTGCACATTTATATCGAACAAATTATCGATCTCCAACGAAATAGAAGATTTCCTGGGTTTCGAATGATTCTAGCATCTCAGCTCGGCGAAAAAAGGGCCAAATCCGTTTATTTCGTACAAAAACACAGAATTCTAGCATTCAACGGCATTTCGCACAGCTGTATTAGACAAAGCTTCATCTACACAGAGAATCCGAGATGTCCTGGGTTTCGAGTGATTCTGGCATCTTAGCTCAACGTTAATGTGTACAAATCGTTTAATTCATCTAAATACACGAAATTCTTGCGTTGAACATCGTTTTGCTCGGCTGTATCGAACGAAAAATTGATTACCGATAATCGAGACGTCCTTAGTGTCGCTCGATTACAGCAACTTAGCTTGACGTATAAGGGTTCAAATCGTTCATTTTCTCTGAAAACACAAGATTCTTGCGTTATCGATTAATCATCGATCTGCATCATGAATCAAGATGTCCCGAGTTTCGAGTGGTTCTAGAATCGTAGCTCGACGTAAATGAATTCGTATCGTTCAATTTGTTTGTATTCACGGAATTATTGAATCAAACGTCGTTGTGCACAACTGTATCGAACGAAAATCGATAACCGTAAATTGAGACATTTCGAGTTTTGGGCCATTATTGCATCTCAGCTCGACATAAAATTTTCAAAAACGTTCATCTTGACGAGAAATACAAGATTCTTGCGTTATTCCTTGTCTTGCACGGTTGCATCAAACGAATCATTGATCCACAGCGAAAATCGCGATGTCGTCGGTGTCCAGTGATTCCGGCATCTCAGCTTGACGTGAATGAGACAAAATCGTTCATTTCGACCGAAAACACGGAATTCGTGCATGGAACGTCGTTTTGCACAAGTGTATTGAACAAAACTTCTATTTACGGCGAGAATCGAGATGTCCCGTGTTTCGAGCTATTTTGGCTTCTTAACTCAACGTGAATGAGTACAAATTGTTAATATTCTCTAAAAACACCAAATCCGTGGATTAACGGTTGTTTTGCACCACTCTATCAAACGAAAACTCGTCCAACGAGGATAGAGCCGTCCCGAGTTCCGGCCGATTATGGCATCTCAGCTTGACTTTAAAGTGTCAAAATCGATTATTTTGTCTCGAAACGCAAGATTCACGCGTTATTGATCGTCTTGCACATTTATATCGAACGAATCATCGATCTCTAACTAGAAAGAAGATTTCCTGGGGTTCGAATGATTCTAGCAACTCAGCTCGGCGAAAAAGGGCCAAATCCGTTCATTTTGTCCAAAAACACAGAATTCTTGCTTTCAACGTCATTTCGCAAAACTGAATTGGACAAAACTCTATCTACACAGAGAATCCGAGATGTCCTGGGTTTCGAGTGATTCTGGCATCTCAGCTCAATGTTAATGTGTACAAATCGTTCAATTCATCTGAATACACGAAATTCTTGCCATGAACTCCGTTTCGCTCGGCTGTATCGAACGAAGAATTGATTACCGAGAATCGAGACGTTCTGAGTGTCGCTCGATTACAGCATCTCAGCTCGACGTATAAGGGTTAAAATCGTTAATTTAGTCTGAAAACACAAGATTCTTGCGTTATTGGTCGTCTTGCACAGCTGTATCGAATAAATCATTGATCTTTATCGAGAATCGAGATGTCCCGAGTTTCGAGTGGTTCTAGAATCTTAGCTCGACGTAAATGAAATAAAATTGTTTAATTTGTTTGAATTCACGGAATTCTGGAATTAAACGTCGCTGTGAACAACTGTATCGAACGAAAATTCGATAACCGAGAGTCGAGACATACCGAGTTTCGGGCGATTATAGAATCTCAGCTCAACATAAAAGTTTCAAAAACGTTTATTTCAAACAGAAATACGAGATCCTTGCGTTATTTGTGTTCCACGACGGCTGCATCGAACGAATCAACGTTCTAGACCGAGAACCGCGATGTCCTCGTTTTTGGTTGATTCTGGCTTCTTAACCCGACGTAAGTGAAACAAAATCATTCATTTTGTCCAGTAACACAAGAGCCTTGTGTTATCTGTCGTCTTGCACGACTGCAATGAACGAACCATGGATCTATAGCGGAAATGAAGTTGTCCCGAGATTCTAGCGTTCCTGACTTCTTGGCTCAACGTAGTGTCAACATTGTTTAATCCATCCGGAAACACGTTATTTTTGTATTAAATTTCATTTTGCACATCTGTATCGGACGAATCATCGATCCACACGGAGAATTAAGATTTCTTGGGTTTCGAGGGATTCTAGCATCTTAGCTCGTCGTAAAAGAGTTAGAATCGTTTGGTTCCACCGAAAACACACACTTTTGCGTTGCACTTCGTTTTGCAGGGCTGTATTGGACGGGACTTCGATCTACACAGAGAATCAAGATGTCGTGAGTTTCGAGGGATTCTGACAACTCAGCTCAACGTGAATGTGTACAGATCGTTCAATTTATCAGAGAGCACCGTGAATTGAGACATTTCGAGTTTTGGGCCATTATTGCATCTCAGCTCGACATAAAATTTTTGAAAACGTTCGTCTCGACCAGAAATACAAGATTCTCGCGTTATTCGTTGTCTTGCACGGTTGCATTAAACGAATCATCGATCTACAGCGGAAATCGAGATATCCTCGGTTTCCAGTAATTCCGGCATCTCAGCTCGACGTGACTGAGACAAAATCGTCCATTTCGACCGAAAACATGGAATCCTTGCATGGAACGTCGTTCTGCACGAGTGTATTAAACAAAACTTCCATGTACGGCAAGAATCGAGATGTCCCGTGTTTCGAGCTATTCTGGCTTCTTAACTCAACGTTAATAAGTACAAATTGTTAATATTCTCCAAAAACACTAAATCCGTGGATTAATGGTTATTTTGCACCACTGTATCGAACGAAAATTCGTCCAACGAGGATAGAGCCGTCCCGAGTTCCGGCCGATTATGGCATCTCAGCTTGACTTTAGAGTGTCAAAATCGATTATTTTGTCTCGCAACGCAAGATTCACGCGTTACTGGTCGTCTTGCACATTTATTCCGAACGAATCATCGATCTCCAACGAGAAAAAAGGTTTCCTGGGTTTCGAATGATTCTACCATCTCAGCTCGTCGTAAAAGAGTGGGAATCGTTTATTTCGTCCGAAAACACACACTTTTGCGTTGAACGTCGTTTTGCAGGGCTGTATTGGACGGGACTCTGATCTACACAGAGAATCGAGATGTCGTGAGTTTCGAGGGATTCTGACAACTCAGCTCAACGTGAATGTGTACAGATCGTTGAAATTATCTAAGAAAACGGAATTCTTGCATGAACCATCATTTCGCACAGTTGTGTCCAACGAAAAATCGATAACCGTAAATTGAGACATTTCGAGTTTTGGGCCATTATTGCATCTCAGCTCGACATAAAATTTTCAAAAACGTTCATCTTGACGAGAAATACAAGATTCTTGCGTTATTCCTTGTCTTGCACGGTTGCATCAAACGAATCATTGATCCACAGCGAAAATCGCGATGTCGTCGGTGTCCAGTGATTCCGGCATCTCAGCTTGACGTGAATGAGACAAAATCGTTCATTTCGACCGAAAACACGGAATTCGTGCATGGAACGTCGTTTTGCACAAGTGTATTGAACAAAACTTCTATTTACGGCGAGAATCGAGATGTCCCGTGTTTCGAGCTATTTTGGCTTCTTAACTCAACGTGAATGAGTACAAATTGTTAATATTCTCTAAAAACACCAAATCCGTGGATTAACGGTTGTTTTGCACCACTCTATCAAACGAAAACTCGTCCAACGAGGATAGAGCCGTCCCGAGTTCCGGCCGATTATGGCATCTCAGCTTGACTTTAAAGTGTCAAAATCGATTATTTTGTCTCGAAACGCAAGATTCACGCGTTATTGATCGTCTTGCACATTTATATCGAACGAATCATCGATCTTCAACTAGAAAGAAGATTTCCTGGGGTTCGAATGATTCTACCATGTCAGCTTCTCGTAAAAGAGTTGGAATCGTTTATTTCGTCCGAAAACACACACTTTTGCGTTGAACGTCGTTTTGCACGGCTGTATTGGACGGGAATTCGATCTACACAGAGAATCGAGATGTCGTGAGTTTCGAGGGATTCTGACAACTCAGCTCACCGTGAATCCGTACAGATCGTTCAATTTATCCGAGAGCACGGAATTCTTGCATGACCCATCATTTCCCACAGTTGTGTCCATCGAAAAATCGATAACCGTGAATTGGGACATTTCGAGTTTAGGGCCATTATTGCATCTCAGCTTGACATAAAATTTTTGAAATCGTTCGTCTTGACCAGAAATACAAGATTCTTGCGTTATTCGTTGTCTTGTACGGTTGTATCAAACGAATCATCGATCTACAGCTGAAATCGAGATGTCCTCGGTTTCCAGTAGTTCCGGCATCTCAGCTCGACGTGAATGAGACAAAATCGTTTATTCCGACCGAAAACATGGAATCCTTGCATGGAACGTCGTTTTGCACGAGTGTATTAAACAAAACTTCCATGTACGGCAAGAATCGAGATGTCCCGTGTTTCGAGCTATTCTGGCTTCTTAACTCAACGTTAATGAGTACAAATTGTTAATATTCTCCAAAAACACTAAATCCGTGGATTAATGGTTATTTCGCACCACTCTGTCGAACGAAAATTCGTCCAACGAGGATAGAGCCGTCCCGAGTTCCGGCCGATTATGGCATCTCAGCTTGACTTTAAAGTGTCAAAATCGATTATTTTGTCTCGAAACGCAAGGTTCACGCGTTACTGGTCGTCTTGAACATTTATTCCGAACGAATCATCGATCTCCAACGAGAAAAAATATTTCCTGGGTTTCGAATGATTCTACCATCTCAGCTCGTCGTAAAAGAGTTGGAATCGTTTATTTCGTCCGAAAACACACACTTTTGCGTTGAACGTCATTTTGCAGGGCTGTATTGGACGGGACTCTGATCTACACAGAGAATCGAGATGTCGTGGGTTTCGAGGGATTCTGACAACTCAGCTCAACGTGAATGTGTACAGATCGTTTAATTTATCCAAGAAAACGAAATTCTCGCATGAACTATCATTTCGCACAGTTGTGTCCAACGAAAAATCGATAACCGTGAATTGAGACATTTCGAGTTTTGGGCCATTATTGCATCTCAGCTCGACATAAAATTTTTGAAAACGTTTGTCTGGACTAGAAATACAAGATTCTCGCGTTATTCGTTGTCTTGCACGGTTGCATCAAACGAATCATCGATCTACAGCGGAAATCGAAATGTCCTCGGTTTCCAGTAATTCCGGCATCTCAGCTCGACGTGAATGAGACAAAATCGTTCATTTTGACCGAAAACATGAAATTCTTGCATGGAACGTCGTTTTGCACGAGTGTATTGAGCAAAACTTCCATATACGGCGAGAATCGAGAAGTCCCGTGTTTCCAGCTATTCTTGCTTCTCGACTCAACGTTAATGAGTACAAATTGTTAATATTCTCCAAAAACACTAAATCCGTGGATTAACGGTTGTTTTGCACCACTCTATCGAACGAAAATTCGTCCAACGAGGATAGAGCCGTCCCGAGTTCCGGCCGATTATGGCATCTCAGCTTGACTTTAAAGTTTCAAAATCGATTATTTTGTCTCGAAACGCAAGATTCACGCGTTATTGGTCGTCTTGCACATTTATATCGAACGAATCATCGATCTCTAACGAGAAAGAAGATTTCCTGGGGTTCGAATGATTCTAGCAACTCAGCTCGGCGAAAAAGGGCCAAATCCGTTCATTTTGTCCAAAAACACAGAATTCTTGCTTTCAACGTCATTTCGCAAAACTGTATTCGACAAAACTCTATCTACACAGAGAATCCGAGATGTCCTGGGTTTCGAGTGATTCTGGCATCTCAGCTCAATGTTAATGTGTACAAATCGTTCAATTCATCTGAATACACGAAATTCTTGCCATGAACATCGTTTCGCTCGGCTGTATCGAACGAAGAATTGATTACCGAGAATCGAGACGTCCTGAGTGTCGCTCGATTACAGCATCTCAGCTCGACGTATAAGGGTTAAGATCGTTAATTTAGTCTGAAAACACAAGATTCTTGCGTTATTGGTCGTCTTGCACAGCTGTATCGAATAAATCATTGATCTTCATCGAGAACCGAGATGTCCCGAGTTTCGAGTGGTTCTAGAATCTTAGCTCGACGTAAATGAGATAAAATTGTTTAATTTGTTTGAATTCACGGAATTCTGGAATTAAACGTCGCTGTGAACAACTGTATCGAACGAAAATTCGATAACCGAGAGTCGAGACATACCGAGTTTCGGGCGATTATAGAATCTCAGCTCAACATAAAAGTTTCAAAAACGTTTATTTCAAACAGAAATACGAGATCCTTGCGTTATTTGTTTTCCACGACGGCTGCATCGAACGAATCAACGTTCTAGACCGAGAACCGCGATGTCCTGGTTTTTGGTTGATTCTGGCTTCTTAACCCGACGTAAGTGAAACAAAATCATTCATTTTGTCCAGTAACACAAGAGCCTTGTGTTATCTGTCGTCTTGCACGACTGCAATGAACGAATCATGGATCTATAGCGGAAATGAAGTTGTCCCGAGATTCTAGCGATCCTGGCTTCTTAGCTCAACGTAGTGTCAAAATGGTTTAATCCATCCGGAAACACGTTATTTTTGTATTAAATGTCATTTTGCACATCTGTATCGGACGAATCATCGATCCACACGGAGAATTAAGATTTCCTGGGTTTCGAGGGATTCTAGCATCTCAGCTCGACGTAAAAGAGTTAGAATCGTTTGGTTCCACCGAAAACACACACTTTTGCGTTGCACTTCGTTTTGCAGGGCTGTATTGGACGGGACTTCGATCTACACAGAGAATCAAGATGTCGTGAGTTTCGAGGGATTCTGACAACTCAGCTCAACGTGAATGTGTACAGATCGTTCAATTTATCAAAGAGCACGGAATTCTTGCATGAACCATCATTTCGCACAGTTGTGTCCAACGAAAAATCGATAACGGTGAATTGAAACATTTCGAGTTTTGGGCCATTATTGCATCTCAGCTCGACATGAAATTTTTGAAAACGTTCGTCTCGACCAGAAATACAAGATTCTCGCGTTATTCGTTGTCTTGCACGGTTGCATTAAACGAATCATCGATCTACAGCGGAAATCGAGATATCCTCGGTTTGCAGTAATTCCGGCATCTCAGCTCGACGTGACTGAGACAAAATCGTTCATTTCGACTGAAAACATGGAATCCTTGCATGGAACGTCGTTTTGCACGAGTGTATTAAACAAAACTTCCATGTACGGCAAGAATCGAGATGTCCCGTGTTTCGAGCTATTCTGGCTTCTTAACTCAACGTTAATGAGTACAAATTGTTAATATTCTCCAAAAACACTAAATCCGTGGATTAATGGTTATTTTGCACCACTCTATCGAACGAAAATTCGTCCAACGAGGATAGAGCCGTCCCGAGTTCCGGCCGATTATGGCATCTCAGCTTGACTTTAGAGTGTCAAAATCGATTATTTTGTCTCGAAACGCAAGATTCACGCGTTACTGGTCGTCTTGCACATTTATTCCGAACGAATCATCGATCTCCAACGAGAAAAAAGATTTCCTGGGTTCCGAATGATTCTACCATCTCAGCTCGTCGTAAAAGAGTTGGAATCGTTTATTTCGTCCGAAAACACACACTTTTGCGTTGAACGTCGTTTTGCAGGGCTGTATTGGACGGGACTCTGATCTACACAGAGAATCGAGATGTCGTGGGTTTCGAGGGATTCTGACAACTCAGCTCAACGTGAATGTGTACAGATCGTTTAATTTATCCAAGAAAACGAAATTCTCGCATGAACTATCATTTCGCACAGTTGTGTCCAACGAAAAATCGATAACCGTGAATTGAGACATTTCGAGTTTTGGGCCATTATTGCATCTCAGCTCGACATAAAATTTTTGAAAACGTTTGTCTGGACCAGAAATACAAGATTCTCGCGTTATTCGTTGTCTTGCACGGTTGCATCAAACGAATCATCGATCTACAGCGGAAATCGAAATGTCCTCGGTTTCCAGTAATTCCGGCATCTCAGCTCGACGTGATCGAGATAAAATCGTTCATTTTGACCGAAAACATGGAATTCTTGCATGGAACGTCGTTTTGCACGAGTGTATTGAACAAAACTTCTATTTACGGCGAGAATCGAGATGTCCCGTGTTTCCAGCTATTCTTGCTTCTCGACTCAACGTTAATGAGTACAAATTGTTTATATTCTCCAAAAACACTAAATCCGTGGATTAACGGTTGTTTTGCACCACTCTATCGAACGAAAATTCGTCCAACGAGGAAAGAGCCGTCCTGAGTTCCGGCCGATTATGGCATCTCTGCTTGACTTCAAAGTTTTACAATCGTTTATTTCGTCTCAAAACGCAAGATTCACGCGTTATTAGTCGGCTTGCACATTTATATCGAACAAATTATCGATCTGCAACGAAATAGAAGATTTCCTGGGTTTCGAATGATTCTAGCATCTCAGCTCGGCGAAAAAAGGGCCAAATCCGTTTATTTCGTACAAAAACACAGAATTCTAGCAATCAACGGCATTTCGCACAGCTGTATTAGACAAAGCTTCATCTACACAGAGAATCCGAGATGTCCTGGGTTTCGAGTGATTCTGGCATCTTAGCTCAACGTTAATGTGTACAAATCGTTTAATTCATCTAAATACACGAAATTCTTGCGTTTAACATCGTTTTGCTCGGCTGTATCGAACGAAAAATTGATTACCGATAATCGAGACGTCCTCAGTGTCGCTCGATTACAGCAACTTAGCTTGACGTATAAGGGTTCAAATCGTTCATTTTCTCTGAAAACACAAGATTCTTGCGTTATCGATTAATCATCGATCTGCATCATGAATCAAGATGTCCCGAGTTTCGAGTGGTTCTAGAATCGTAGCTCGACGTAAATGAATTCGTATCGTTCAATTTGTTTGAATTCACGGAATTATTGAATCAAACGTCGTTGTGCACAACTGTATCGAACGAAAATCGATAACCGTAAATTGAGACATTTCGAGTTTTGGGCCATTATTGCATCTCAGCTCGACATAAAATTTTTAAAAACGTTCATCTTGACGAGAAATACAAGATTCTTGCGTTATTCCTTGTCTTGCACGGTTGCATCAAACGAATCTTTGATCCACAGCGAAAATCGCGATGTCGTCGGTTTCCAGTGATTCCGGCATCTCAGCTTGACGTGAATGAGACAAAATCGTTCATTTCGACCGAAAACACGGAATTCGTGCATGGAACGTCGTTTTGCACAAGTGTATTGAACAAAACTTCTATTTACGGCGAGAATCGAGATGTCCCGTGTTTCGAGCTATTTTGGCTTCTTAACTCAACGTGAATGAGTACAAATTGTTAATATTCTCTAAAAACACCAAATCCGTGGATTAACGGTTGTTTTGCACCACTCTATCAAACGAAAACTCGTCCAACGAGGATAGAGCCGTCCCGAGTTCCGGCCGATTATGGCATCTCAGCTTGACTTTAAAGTGTCAAAATCGATTATTTTGTCTCGAAACGCAAGATTCACGCGTTATTGATCGTCTTGCACATTTATATCGAACGAATCATCGATCTCCAACTAGAAAGAAGATTTTCTGGGGTTCGAATGATTCTACCATGTCAGCTCCTCGTAAAAGAGTTGGAATCGTTTATTTCGTCCGAAAACACACACTTTTGCGTTGAACGTCGTTTTGCACGGCTGTATTGGACGGGAATTCGATCTACACAGAGAATCGAGATGTCGTGAGTTTCGAGGGATTCTGACAACTCAGCTCACCGTGAATCCGTACAGATCGTTCAATTTATCCGAGAGCACGGAATTCTTGCATGACCCATCATTTCCCACAGTTGTGTCCATCGAAAAATCGATAACCGTGAATTGGGACATTTCGAGTTTAGGGCCATTATTGCATCTCAGCTTGACATAAAATTTTTGAAATCGTTCGTCTTGACCAGAAATACAAGATTCTTGCGTTATTCGTTGTCTTGTACGGTTGTATCAAACGAATCATCGATCTACAGCTGAAATCGAGATGTCCTCGGTTTCCAGTAATTCCGGCATCTCAGCTCGACGTGAATGAGACAAAATCGTTTATTCCGACCGAAAACATGATATCCTTGCATGGAACGTCGTTTTGCACGAGTGTATTGAACAAAACTTCCATATACGGCAAGAATCGAGATATCCCGTGTTTCGAGCTATTCTGGCTTCTTAACTCAACGTTAATGAGTACAAATTGTTAATATTCTCCAAAAACACTAAATCCGTGGATTAACGGTTGTTTTGCACCACTCTATCGAACGAAAATTCGTCCAACGAGGATAGAGCCGTCCCGAGTTCCGGCCGATTATGGCATCTCAGCTTGACTTTGAAGTGTCAAAATCGATTATTTTGTCTCGAAACGCAAGATTCACGCGTTACTGGTCGTCTTGCACATTTATTCCGAACGAATCATCGATCTCCAACGAGAAAAAAGATTTCCTGGGTTTCGAATGATTCTACCATCTCAGCTCGTCGTAAAAGAGTGGGAATCGTTTATTTCGTCCGAAAACACACACTTTTGCGTTGAACGTCGTTTTGCAGGGCTGTATCGGACGGGACTCTGATCTACACAGAGAATCGAGATGTCGTGGGTTTCGAGGGATTCTGACAACTCTGCTCACCGTGAATCCGTACAGATCGTTCAATTTATCCGAGAGCACGGAATTCTTGCATGAACCATCATTTCGCACAGTTGTGTCCAACGAAAAATCGATAACCGTGAATTGAGACATTTCGAGTTTTGGGCCATTATTGCATCTCAGCTCGACATAAAATTTTCAAAAACGTTCATCTTGACGAGAAATACAAGATTCTTGCGTTATTCCTTGTCTTGCACGGTTGCATCAAACGAATCATTGATCCACAGCGAAAATCGCGATGTCGTCGGTTTCCAGTGATTCCGGCATCTCAGCTCGACGTGAATGAGACAAAATCGTTCATTTTGACCGAAAACATGGAATTCTTGCATGGAACGTCGTTTTGCACGAGTGTATTGAGCAAAACTTCCATATACGGCGAGAATCGAGAAGTCCCGTGTTTCCAGCTATTTTGGCTTCTTAACTCAACGTGAATGAGTACAAATCGTTAATATTCTCTAAAAACACTAAATCCGTGGATTAACGGTTGTTTTGCACCACTCTATCAAACGAAAACTCGTCCAACGAGGATAGAGCCGTCCCGATTTCCGGCCGATTATGGCATCTTAGCTTGACTTTAAAAAGTCAAAATCGATTATTTTGTCTCGAAACGCAAGATTCACGCGTTTCTGATCGTCTTGCACATTTATATCGAACGAATCATCGATCTCCAACTAGAAAGAAGATGTCCTGGGGTTCGAATGATTCTACCATGTCAGCTTCTCGTAAAAGAGTTGGAATCGTTTATTTCGTCCGAAAACACACACTTTTGCGTTGAACGTCGTTTTGCACGGCTGTATTGGACGGGAATTCGATCTACACAGAGAATCGAGATGTCGTGAGTTTCGAGGGATTCTGACAACTCAGCTCACCGTGAATCCGTACAGATCGTTCAATTTATCCGAGAGCACGGAATTCTTGCATGACCCATCATTTCCCACAGTTGTGTCCATCGAAAAATCGATAACCGTGAATTGGGACATTTCAAGTTTAGGGCCATTATTGCATCTCAGCTCGACATAAAATTTTTGAAAACGTTCGTCTTGACCAGAAATACAAGATTCTTGCGTTATTCGTTGTCTTGCACGGTTGTATCAAACGAATCATCGATCTACAGCTGAAATCGAGATGTCCTCGGTTTCCAGTAATTCCGGCATCTCAGCTCGACAAGAATGAGACAAAATCGCTTATTCCGACCGAAAACATAGAATCCTTGCATGGAACGTCGTTTTGCACGAGTGTATTGAACAAAACTTCCATATACGGCAAGAATTGAGATATCCCGTGTTTCGAGCTATTCTGGCTTCTTAACTCAACGTTAGTGAGTACAAATTGTTAATATTCTCCGAAAACACTAAATCCGTGGATTATCGGTTGTTTTGCACCACCCTATTGAACGAAAATTCGTCTAACGAGGATAGAGCCGTCCCGAGTTCCGGCCGATTATGGCATCTTAGCTTGGCTTTAAAGTGTCAAAATCGATTATTTTGTCTCGAAACGCAAGATTCACGCGTTATTGGTCGTCTTGCACATTTATATCGAACGAATCATCGATCTCTAACTAGAAAGAAGATTTCCTGGGGTTCGAATGATTCTAGCAACTCAGCTCGGCGAAAAAGGGCCAAATCCGTTCATTTTGTCCAAAAACACAGAATTCTTGCTTTCAACGTCATTTTGCAAAACTGTATTCGACAAAACTCTATCTAGACAGAGAATCCGAGATGTCCTGGGTTTCGAGTGATTCTGGCATCTCAGCTCAATGTTAATGTGTACAAATCGTTCAATTCATCTGAATACACGAAATTCTTGCCATGAACATCGTTTCGCTCGGCTGTATCGAACGAAGAATTGATTACCGAGAATCGAGACGTCCTGAGTGTCGTTCGATTACAGCATCTCAGCTCGACGTATAAGGGTTAAAATCGTTAATTTAGTCTGAAAAAACAAGATTCTTGCGTTATTGGTCGTCTTGCACAGCTGTATCGAATAAATCATTGATCTTTATCGAGAATCGAGATGTCCCGAGTTTCGAGTGGTTCTAGAATCTTAGCTCGACGTAAATGAAATAAAACTGTTTAATTTGTTTGAATTCACGGAAATCTGGAATTAAACGTCGTTGTGAACAACTGTATCGAACGAAAATTCGATAACCGAGAGTCGAGACATACCGAGTTTCGGGCGATTATAGAATCTCAGCTCAACATAAAAGTTTCAAAAACGTTTATTTCAAACAGAAATACGAGATCCTTGCGTTATTTGTGTTCCACGACGGCTGCATCGAACGAATCAACGTTCTAGACCGAGAACCGCGATGTCCTGGTTTTTGGTTGATTCTGGCTTCTTAACCCGACGTAAGTGAAACAAAATCATTCATTTTGTCCAGTAACACAAGAGCCTTGTGTTATCTGTCGTCTTGCACGACTGCAATGAACGAATCATGGATCTATAGCGGAAATGAAGTTGTCCCGAGATTCTAGCGATCCTGGCTTCTTGGCTCAACGTAGTGTCAAAATGGTTTAATCCATCCGGAAACACGTTATTTTTGTATTAAATGTCATTTTGCACATCTGTATCGGACGAATCATCGATCCACACGGAGAATTAAGATTTCCTGGGTTTCGAGGGATTCTAGCATCTTAGCTCGTCGTAACAGAGTTAGAATCGTTTGGTTCCACCGAAAACACACACTTTTGCGTTGCACTTCGTTTTGCAGGGCTGTATTGGACGGGACTTCGATCTACACAGAGAATCAAGATGTCGTGAGTTTCGAGGGATTCTGACAACTCAGCTCAACGTGAATGTGTACAGATCGTTCAATTTATCAAAGAGCACGGAATTCTTGCATGAACCATCATTTCGCACAGTTGTGTCCAACGAAAAATCGATAACCGTGAATTGAGACATGTCGAGTTTTGGGCCATTATTGCATCTCAGCTCGACATAAAATTCTTAAAAACGTTCATCTTGACGAGAAATACGAGATTCTTGCGTTATTCCTTGTCTTGCACGGTTGCATCAAACGAATCATCGATCTACAGCGGAAATCGAGATGTCGTCGGTGTCCAGTGATTCCGGCATATCAGCTGGACGTGAATGAGACAAAATCGTTCATTTCGACCGGAAACACGGATTTTGTGCATGGAACGTCGTTTTGCACAAGTGTATTGATCAAAACTTTCATATACGGCAAGAATCGAGATATCCCGTGTTTCGAGCTATTCTCGCTTCTCGACTCAACGTTAATAAGTACAAATTGTTAATATTCTCTCAAAACACTGAATCCGTGCACTTACGGTTGTTTTGCACCACTCTATCGAACGAAAATCCGTCCAACGAGGATAGAGCCGTCCCGATTTCCGGCCGATTATGGCATCTCAGCTTGACTTTAAAGTGTCAAAATCGATTATTTTGTCTCGAAACGCAAGATTCACGCGTTATTGATCGTCTTGCACATTTATATCGAGCGAATCATCGATCTCCAACTAGAAAGAAGATTTCCTAGGGTTCGAATGATTCTACCATGTCAGCTTCTCTTAAAAGAGTTGGAATTGTTCATTTCGTCCGAAAACACACACTTTTGCGTTGAACGTCGTTTTGCACGGCTGTATTGGACGGGACTCTGATCTACACAGAGAATCGAGATGTCGTGAGTTTCGAGGGATTCTGACAACTCAGCTCAACGTGAATGTGTACAGATCGTTTAATTTATCCAAGAAAACGGAATTCTTGCATGAACCATCATTTCGCACAGTTGTGTCCAACGAAAAATCGATAACCGTGAATTGAGACATTTCGAGTTTTGGGCCATTATTGCATCTCAGCTCGACATAAAATTTTTGAAAACGTTTGTCTGGACCAGAAATACAAGATTCTCGCGTTATTCGTTGTCTTGCACGGTTGTATCAAACGAATCATCGATCTACAGCTGAAATCGAGATGTCCTCGGTTTCCAGTAATTCCGGCATCTCAGCTCGACGTGAATGAGACGAAATCGTTTATTCCGACCGAAAACATGAAATCCTTGCATGGAACGTCGATTTGCACGAGTGTATTGAACAAAAGTTTCATATACGGCAAGAATCGAGATATCCCGTGTTACGAGCTATTCTGGCTTCTTAACTCAACGTTAATGAGTACAAATTGTTAATATTCTCCGAAAACACTAAATCCGTGGATTAACGGTTGTTTTGCACCACTCTATCGAACGAAAATTCGTCCAACGAGGATAGAGCCGTCCCGAGTTCCGGCCGATTATGGCATCTCAGCTTGACTTTAAAGTGTCCAAATCGATTATTTTGTCTCGAAACGCAAGATTCACGCGTTATTGGTCGTCTTGCACATTTATATCGAACGAATCATCGATCTCTAACGAGAAAGAAGATTTCCTGGGGTTCGAATGATTCTAGCAACTCAGCTCGGCGAAAAAGGGCCAAATCCGTTCATTTTGTCCAAAAACACAGAATTCTTGCTTTCAACGTCATTTCGCAAAACCGTATTCGACAAAACTCTATCTACACAGAGAATCCGAGATGTCCTGGGTTTCGAGTGATTCTGGCATCTCAGCTCAATGGTAATGCGTACAAATCGTTCAATTTATCTGAATACACGAAATTCTTGCCATGAACATCGTTTCGCTCGGCTGTATCGAACGAAGAATTGATTACCGAGAATCGAGACGTCCTGAGTGTCGCTCGATTACAGCATCTCAGCTCGACGTATAAGGGTTGAAATCGTTAATTTAGTCTGAAAACACAAGATTCTTGCGTTATTGGTCGTCTTGCACAGCTGTATCGAATAAATCATTGATCTTTATCGAGAATCGAGATGTCCCGAGTTTCGAGTGGTTCTAGAATCTTAGCTCGACGTAAATGAAATAAAATTGTTTAATTTGTTTAGAATTCACGGAATTCTGGAATTAAACGTCGTTGTGAACAACTGTATCGAACGAAAATTCGATAACCGAGAGTCGCGACATACCGAGTTTCGGGCGATTATAGAATCTCAGCTCAACATAAAAGTTTCAAAAACGTTTATTTTAAACAGAAATACGAGATCCTTGCGTTATTTGTGTTCCACGACGGCTGCATCGAACGAATCAACGTTCTAGACCGAGAACCGCGATGTCCTGGTTTTTGGTTGATTCTGGCTTCTTAACCCGACGTAAGTGAAACAAAATCATTCATTTTGTCCAGTAACACAAGAGCCTTGTGTTATCTGTCGTCTTGCACGACTGCAATGAACGAATCATGGATCTATAGCGGAAATGAAGTTGTCCCGAGATTCTAGCGTTCCTGGCTTCTTGGCTCAACGTAGTGTCAAAATGGTTTAATCCATCCGGAAACACGTTATTTTTGTATTAAATTCCATTTTGCACATCTGTATCGGACGAATCATCGATCCACACGGAGAATTAAGATTTCCTGGGTTTCGAGGGATTCTAGCATCTCAGCTCGTCGTAAAAGAGTTAGAATCGTTTGGTTCCACCGAAAACACACACTTTTGCGTTGCACTTCGTTTTGCAGGGCTGTATTGGACGGGACTTCGATCTACACAGAGAATCAAGATGTCGTGAGTTTCGAGGGATTCTGACAACTCAGCTCAACGTGAATGTGTACAGATCGTTCAATTTATCAAAGAGCACGGAATTCTTGCATGAACCATCATTTCGCACAGTTGTGTCCAACGAAAAATCGATAACCGTGAATTGAGACATTTCGAGTTTTGGGCCATTATTGCATCTCAGCTCGACATAAAATTTTTGAAAACGTTCATTTTGACCGGAAATACAAGATTTTTGCGTTATTCGTTGTCTTGCACGGTTGCATTAAACGAATCATCGATCTACAGCAGAAATCGAGATGTCGTCGGTTTCCAGTGATTCCGGCATCTCAGCTTGACGTGAATGAGACAAAATCGTTTATTTCGACCGGAAACACGGATTTTGTGCATCGAACGTCGTTTTGCACGAATGTATTGAACAAAAGTTCCATATACGGCGAGAATCGAGATGTCCCGTGTTTCGAGCTATTCTGGGTTCTTAACTCAACGTTATTGAGTACAAATTGTTAATATTCTCTAAAAACACTAAATCCGTGGATTAACGGTTGTTTTGCACCACTCTATCAAACGGAAATTCGTCCAACGAGGATAGAGCCGTCCCGAGTTCCGGCCGATTATGGCATCTCAGCTTGACTTTAAAGTGTCCAAATCGATTATTTTGTCTCGAAACGCAAGATTCACGCGTTATTGGTCGTCTTGCACATTTATATCGAATGAATCATCGATCTCTAACTAGAAAAAAGATTTCCTGGGGTTCGAATGATTCTAGCAACTCAGCTCGGCGAAAAAGGGCCAAAACCTTTCATTTTGTCCAAAAACACAGAATTCTTGCTTTTAACGTCATTTCGCGAAGCTGTATTAGACAAAACTCTATCTACACAGAGAATCCGAGATGTCCTGGGTTTCGAGTGATTCTGGCATCTCAGCTCAATGTGAATGTGTACAAATTGTTCAATTCATCTGAATACACGAAATTCTTGCCATAAACATCGTTTCGCTCGGCTGTATCGAACGAAGAATTGATTACCGAGAATCGAGACGTCCTGAGTGTTGCTCGATTACAGCATCTCAGCTCGGCGTATAAGGGTTAAAATCGTTAATTTAGTCTGAAAACACAAGATTCTTGCGTTATTGGTCGTCTTGCACGGCTGTATCGAATGAATCATCGATCTTCATCAAGAATCAAGATGTCCCGAGTTTCGAGTGGTTCTAGAATCGTAGCTCGACGTAAATGAATTCAAATCGTTTAATTTGTTCAATTCACGGAATTCTTGAATCAAACGTCGTTGTGCACAACTGTATCGAACGAAAATCAATAACCGTGAATTGAGACATGTCGAGTTTTGGGCCATTATTGCATCTCAGCTCGACATAAAATTTTTAAAAACGTTCATCTTGACGAGAAATACAAGATTCTTGCGTTATTCCTTGTCTTGCACGGTTGCATCAAACGAATCATAGATCTACAGCGGAAATCGAGATGTCGTCGGTGTCCAGTGATTCCGGCATCTCAGCTGGACGTGAATGAGACAAAATCGTTCATTTCGACCGGAAACACGGATTTTGTGCATGGAACGTCGTTTTGCACAAGTGTATTGAACAAAACTTTCATATACGGCAAGAATCGAGATATCCCGTGTTTCGAGCTATTCTCGCTTCTCGACTCAACGTTAATAAGTACAAATTGTTAATATTCTCTAAAAACACTAAATCCGTGCATTAACGGTTGTTTTGCACCACTCTATCAAACGAAAATTCGTCCAACGAGGATAGAGCCGTCCCGAGTTCCGGCCGATTATGGCATCTCAGCTTGACTTTGAAGTGTCAAAATCGATTATTTTGTCTCGAAACGCAAGATTCACGCGTTACTGGTCGTCTTGCACATTTATATCGAACGAATCATCGATCTCCAACTAGAAAGAAGATTTCCTGGGGTTCGAATGATTCTACCATGTCAGCTTCTCGTGAAAGAGTTGGAATCGTTTATTTCGTCCGAAAACACACACTTTTGCGTTGAACGTCGTTTTGCACGGCTGTATTGGACGGGAATTCGATCTACACAGAGAATCGAGATGTCGTGAGTTTCGAGGGATTCTGACAACTCAGCTCACCGTGAATCCGTACAGATCGTTCAATTTATCCGAGAGCACGGAATTCTTGCATGACCTATCATTTCCCACAGTTGTGTCCATCGAAAAATCGATAACCGTGAATTGGGACATTTCGAGTTTAGGGCCATTATTGCATCTCAGCTCGACATGAAATTTTTGAAAACGTTCGTCTTGACCAGAAATACAAGATTCTTGCGTTATTCGTTGTCTTGTACGGTTGTATCAAACGAATCATCGATCTACAGCTGAAATCGAGATGTCCTCGGTTTCCAGTAATTCCGGCATCTCAGCTCGACGTGAATGAGACAAAATCGTTTATTCCGACCGAAAACATGATATCCTTGCATGGAACGTCGTTTTGCACGAGTGTATTGAACAAAACTTCCATATACGGCAAGAATCGAGATATCCCGTGTTTCGAGCTATTCTGGCTTCTTAACTCAACGTTAATGAGTACAAATTGTTAATATTCTCCAAAAACACTAAATCCGTGGATTAACGGTTGTTTTGCACCACTCTATCGAACGAAAATTCGTCCAACGAGGATAGAGCCGTCCCGAGTTCCGGCCGATTATGGCATCTCAGCTTGACTTTGAAGTGTCAAAATCGATTATTTTGTCTCGAAACGCAAGATTCACGCGTTACTGGTCGTCTTGCACATTTATTCCGAACGAATCATCGATCTCCAACGAGAAAAAAGATTTCCTGGGTTTCGAATGATTCTACCATCTCAGCTCGTCGTAAAAGAGTGGGAATCGTTTATTTCGTCCGAAAACACACACTTTTGCGTTGAACGTCGTTTTGCAGGGCTGTATCGGACGGGACTCTGATCTACACAGAGAATCGAGATGTCGTGGGTTTCGAGGGATTCTGACAACTCAGCTCACCGTGAATCCGTACAGATCGTTCAATTTATCCGAGAGCACGGAATTCTTGCATGAACCATCATTTCGCACAGTTGTGTCCAACGAAAAATCGATAACCGTGAATTGAGACATTTCGAGTTTTGGGCCATTATTGCATCTCAGCTCGACATAAAATTTTCAAAAACGTTCATCTTGACGAGAAATACAAGATTCTTGCGTTATTCCTTGTCTTGCACGGTTGCATCAAACGAATCATTGATCCACAGCGAAAATCGCGATGTCGTCGGTTTCCAGTGATTCCGGCATCTCAGCTCGACGTGAATGAGACAAAATCGTTCATTTTGACCGAAAACATGGAATTCTTGCATGGAACGTCGTTTTGCACGAGTGTATTGAGCAAAACTTCCATATACGGCGAGAATCGAGAAGTCCCGTGTTTCCAGCTATTTTGGCTTCTTAACTCAACGTGAATGAGTACAAATCGTTAATATTCTCTAAAAACACTAAATCCGTGGATTAACGGTTGTTTTGCACCACTCTATCAAACGAAAACTCGTCCAACGAGGATAGAGCCGTCCCGATTTCCGGCCGATTATGGCATCTTAGCTTGACTTTAAAAAGTCAAAATCGATTATTTTGTCTCGAAACGCAAGATTCACGCGTTTCTGATCGTCTTGCACATTTATATCGAACGAATCATCGATCTCCAACTAGAAAGAAGATGTCCTGGGGTTCGAATGATTCTACCATGTCAGCTTCTCGTAAAAGAGTTGGAATCGTTTATTTCGTCCGAAAACACACACTTTTGCGTTGAACGTCGTTTTGCACGGCTGTATTGGACGGGAATTCGATCTACACAGAGAATCGAGATGTCGTGAGTTTCGAGGGATTCTGACAACTCAGCTCACCGTGAATCCGTACAGATCGTTCAATTTATCCGAGAGCACGGAATTCTTGCATGACCCATCATTTCCCACAGTTGTGTCCATCGAAAAATCGATAACCGTGAATTGGGACATTTCAAGTTTAGGGCCATTATTGCATCTCAGCTCGACATAAAATTTTTGAAAACGTTCGTCTTGACCAGAAATACAAGATTCTTGCGTTATTCGTTGTCTTGCACGGTTGTATCAAACGAATCATCGATCTACAGCTGAAATCGAGATGTCCTCGGTTTCCAGTAATTCCGGCATCTCAGCTCGACAAGAATGAGACAAAATCGCTTATTCCGACCGAAAACATAGAATCCTTGCATGGAACGTCGTTTTGCACGAGTGTATTGAACAAAACTTCCATATACGGCAAGAATTGAGATATCCCGTGTTTCGAGCTATTCTGGCTTCTTAACTCAACGTTAGTGAGTACAAATTGTTAATATTCTCCGAAAACACTAAATCCGTGGATTATCGGTTGTTTTTCACCACCCTATTGAACGAAAATTCGTCTAACGAGGATAGAGCCGTCCCGAGTTCCGGCCGATTATGGCATCTTAGCTTGGCTTTAAAGTGTCAAAATCGATTATTTTGTCTCGAAACGCAAGATTCACGCGTTATTGGTCGTCTTGCACATTTATATCGAACGAATCATCGATCTCTAACTAGAAAGAAGATTTCCTGGGGTTCGAATGATTCTAGCAACTCAGCTCGGCGAAAAAGGGCCAAATCCGTTCATTTTGTCCAAAAACACAGAATTCTTGCTTTCAACGTCATTTTGCAAAACTGTATTCGACAAAACTCTATCTAGACAGAGAATCCGAGATGTCCTGGGTTTCGAGTGATTCTGGCATCTCAGCTCAATGTTAATGTGTACAAATCGTTCAATTCATCTGAATACACGAAATTCTTGCCATGAACATCGTTTCGCTCGGCTGTATCGAACGAAGAATTGATTACCGAGAATCGAGACGTCCTGAGTGTCGCTCGATTACAGCATCTCAGCTCGACGTATAAGGGTTAAAATCGTTAATTTAGTCTGAAAACACAAGATTCTTGCGTTATTGGTCGTCTTGCACAGCTGTATCGAATAAATCATTGATCTTTATCGAGAATCGAGATGTCCCGAGTTTCGAGTGGTTCTAGAATCTTAGCTCGACGTAAATGAAATAAAATTGTTTAATTTGTTTGAATTCACGGAAATCTGGAATTAAACGTCGTTGTGAACAACTGTATCGAACGAAAATTCGATAACCGAGAGTCGAGACATACCGAGTTTCGGGCGATTATAGAATCTCAGCTCAACATAAAAGTTTCAAAAACGTTTATTTCAAACAGAAATACGAGATCCTTGCGTTATTTGTGTTCCACGACGGCTGCATCGAACGAATCAACGTTCTAGACCGAGAACCGCGATGTCCTGGTTTTTGGTTGATTCTGGCTTCTTAACCCGACGTAAGTGAAACAAAATCATTCATTTTGTCCAGTAACACAAGAGCCTTGTGTTATCTGTCGTCTTGCACGACTGCAATGAACGAATCATGGATCTATAGCGGAAATGAAGTTGTCCCGAGATTCTAGCGATCCTGGCTTCTTGGCTCAACGTAGTGTCAAAATGGTTTAATCCATCCGGAAACACGTTATTTTTGTATTAAATGTCATTTTGCACATCTGTATCGGACGAATCATCGATCCACACGGAGAATTAAGATTTCCTGGGTTTCGAGGGATTCTAGCATCTTAGCTCGTCGTAACAGAGTTAGAATCGTTTGGTTCCACCGAAAACACACACTTTTGCGTTGCACTTCGTTTTGCAGGGCTGTATTGGACGGGACTTCGATCTACACAGAGAATCAAGATGTCGTGAGTTTCGAGGGATTCTGACAACTCAGCTCAACGTGAATGTGTACAGATCGTTCAATTTATCAAAGAGCACGGAATTCTTGCATGAACCATCATTTCGCACAGTTGTGTCCAACGAAAAATCGATAACCGTGAATTGAGACATGTCGAGTTTTGGGCCATTATTGCATCTCAGCTCGACATAAAATTCTTAAAAACGTTCATCTTGACGAGAAATACGAGATTCTTGCGTTATTCCTTGTCTTGCACGGTTGCATCAAACGAATCATCGATCTACAGCGGAAATCGAGATGTCGTCGGTGTCCAGTGATTCCGGCATATCAGCTGGACGTGAATGAGACAAAATCGTTCATTTCGACCGGAAACACGGATTTTGTGCATGGAACGTCGTTTTGCACAAGTGTATTGATCAAAACTTTCATATACGGCAAGAATCGAGATATCCCGTGTTTCGAGCTATTCTCGCTTCTCGACTCAACGTTAATAAGTACAAATTGTTAATATTCTCTCAAAACACTGAATCCGTGCACTTACGGTTGTTTTGCACCACTCTATCGAACGAAAATCCGTCCAACGAGGATAGAGCCGTCCCGATTTCCGGCCGATTATGGCATCTCAGCTTGACTTTAAAGTGTCAAAATCGATTATTTTGTCTCGAAACGCAAGATTCACGCGTTATTGATCGTCTTGCACATTTATATCGAGCGAATCATCGATCTCCAACTAGAAAGAAGATTTCCTAGGGTTCGAATGATTCTACCATGTCAGCTTCTCTTAAAAGAGTTGGAATTGTTCATTTCGTCCGAAAACACACACTTTTGCGTTGAACGTCGTTTTGCACGGCTGTATTGGACGGGACTCTGATCTACACAGAGAATCGAGATGTCGTGAGTTTCGAGGGATTCTGACAACTCAGCTCAACGTGAATGTGTACAGATCGTTTAATTTATCCAAGAAAACGGAATTCTTGCATGAACCATCATTTCGCACAGTTGTGTCCAACGAAAAATCGATAACCGTGAATTGAGACATTTCGAGTTTTGGGCCATTATTGCATCTCAGCTCGACATAAAATTTTTGAAAACGTTTGTCTGGACCAGAAATACAAGATTCTCGCGTTATTCGTTGTCTTGCACGGTTGTATCAAACGAATCATCGATCTACAGCTGAAATCGAGATGTCCTCGGTTTCCAGTAATTCCGGCATCTCAGCTCGACGTGAATGAGACGAAATCGTTTATTCCGACCGAAAACATGAAATCCTTGCATGGAACGTCGATTTGCACGAGTGTATTGAACAAAAGTTTCATATACGGCAAGAATCGAGATATCCCGTGTTACGAGCTATTCTGGCTTCTTAACTCAACGTTAATGAGTACAAATTGTTAATATTCTCCGAAAACACTAAATCCGTGGATTAACGGTTGTTTTGCACCACTCTATCGAACGAAAATTCGTCCAACGAGGATAGAGCCGTCCCGAGTTCCGGCCGATTATGGCATCTCAGCTTGACTTTAAAGTGTCCAAATCGATTATTTTGTCTCGAAACGCAAGATTCACGCGTTATTGGTCGTCTTGCACATTTATATCGAACGAATCATCGATCTCTAACGAGAAAGAAGATTTCCTGGGGTTCGAATGATTCTAGCAACTCAGCTCGGCGAAAAAGGGCCAAATCCGTTCATTTTGTCCAAAAACACAGAATTCTTGCTTTCAACGTCATTTCGCAAAACCGTATTCGACAAAACTCTATCTACACAGAGAATCCGAGATGTCCTGGGTTTCGAGTGATTCTGGCATCTCAGCTCAATGGTAATGCGTACAAATCGTTCAATTTATCTGAATACACGAAATTCTTGCCATGAACATCGTTTCGCTCGGCTGTATCGAACGAAGAATTGATTACCGAGAATCGAGACGTCCTGAGTGTCGCTCGATTACAGCATCTCAGCTCGACGTATAAGGGTTGAAATCGTTAATTTAGTCTGAAAACACAAGATTCTTGCGTTATTGGTCGTCTTGCACAGCTGTATCGAATAAATCATTGATCTTTATCGAGAATCGAGATGTCCCGAGTTTCGAGTGGTTCTAGAATCTTAGCTCGACGTAAATGAAATAAAATTGTTTAATTTGTTTAGAATTCACGGAATTCTGGAATTAAACGTCGTTGTGAACAACTGTATCGAACGAAAATTCGATAACCGAGAGTCGCGACATACCGAGTTTCGGGCGATTATAGAATCTCAGCTCAACATAAAAGTTTCAAAAACGTTTATTTTAAACAGAAATACGAGATCCTTGCGTTATTTGTGTTCCACGACGGCTGCATCGAACGAATCAACGTTCTAGACCGAGAACCGCGATGTCCTGGTTTTTGGTTGATTCTGGCTTCTTAACCCGACGTAAGTGAAACAAAATCATTCATTTTGTCCAGTAACACAAGAGCCTTGTGTTATCTGTCGTCTTGCACGACTGCAATGAACGAATCATGGATCTATAGCGGAAATGAAGTTGTCCCGAGATTCTAGCGTTCCTGGCTTCTTGGCTCAACGTAGTGTCAAAATGGTTTAATCCATCCGGAAACACGTTATTTTTGTATTAAATTCCATTTTGCACATCTGTATCGGACGAATCATCGATCCACACGGAGAATTAAGATTTCCTGGGTTTCGAGGGATTCTAGCATCTCAGCTCGTCGTAAAAGAGTTAGAATCGTTTGGTTCCACCGAAAACACACACTTTTGCGTTGCACTTCGTTTTGCAGGGCTGTATTGGACGGGACTTCGATCTACACAGAGAATCAAGATGTCGTGAGTTTCGAGGGATTCTGACAACTCAGCTTAACGTGAATGTGTACAGATCGTTCAATTTATCAAAGAGCACGGAATTCTTGCATGAACCATCATTTCGCACAGTTGTGTCCAACGAAAAATCGATAACCGTGAATTGAGACATTTCGAGTTTTGGGCCATTATTGCATCTCAGCTCGACATAAAATTTTTGAAAACGTTCATTTTGACCGGAAATACAAGATTTTTGCGTTATTCGTTGTCTTGCACGGTTGCATTAAACGAATCATCGATCTACAGCAGAAATCGAGATGTCGTCGGTTTCCAGTGATTCCGGCATCTCAGCTTGACGTGAATGAGACAAAATCGTTTATTTCGACCGGAAACACGGATTTTGTGCATCGAACGTCGTTTTGCACGAATGTATTGAACAAAAGTTCCATATACGGCGAGAATCGAGATGTCCCGTGTTTCGAGCTATTCTGGGTTCTTAACTCAACGTTATTGAGTACAAATTGTTAATATTCTCTAAAAACACTAAATCCGTGGATTAACGGTTGTTTTGCACCACTCTATCAAAAGGAAATTCGTCCAACGAGGATAGAGCCGTCCCGAGTTCCGGCCGATTATGGCATCTCAGCTTGACTTTAAAGTGTCCAAATCGATTATTTTGTCTCGAAACGCAAGATTCACGCGTTATTGGTCGTCTTGCACATTTATATCGAATGAATCATCGATCTCTAACTAGAAAAAAGATTTCCTGGGGTTCGAATGATTCTAGCAACTCAGCTCGGCGAAAAAGGGCCAAAACCTTTCATTTTGTCCAAAAACACAGAATTCTTGCTTTTAACGTCATTTCGCGAAGCTGTATTAGACAAAACTCTATCTACACAGAGAATCCGAGATGTCCTGGGTTTCGAGTGATTCTGGCATCTCAGCTCAATGTGAATGTGTACAAATTGTTCAATTCATCTGAATACACGAAATTCTTGCCATAAACATCGTTTCGCTCGGCTGTATCGAACGAAGAATTGATTACCGAGAATCGAGACGTCCTGAGTGTTGCTCGATTACAGCATCTCAGCTCGGCGTATAAGGGTTAAAATCGTTAATTTAGTCTGAAAACACAAGATTCTTGCGTTATTGGTCGTCTTGCACGGCTGTATCGAATGAATCATCGATCTTCATCAAGAATCAAGATGTCCCGAGTTTCGAGTGGTTCTAGAATCGTAGCTCGACGTAAATGAATTCAAATCGTTTAATTTGTTCAATTCACGGAATTCTTGAATCAAACGTCGTTGTGCACAACTGTATCGAACGAAAATCAATAACCGTGAATTGAGACATGTCGAGTTTTGGGCCATTATTGCATCTCAGCTCGACATAAAATTTTTAAAAACGTTCATCTTGACGAGAAATACAAGATTCTTGCGTTATTCCTTGTCTTGCACGGTTGCATCAAACGAATCATCGATCTACAGCGGAAATCGAGATGTCGTCGGTGTCCAGTGATTCCGGCATCTCAGCTGGACGTGAATGAGACAAAATCGTTCATTTCGACCGGAAACACGGATTTTGTGCATGGAACGTCGTTTTGCACAAGTGTATTGAACAAAACTTTCATATACGGCAAGAATCGAGATATCCCGTGTTTCGAGCTATTCTCGCTTCTCGACTCAACGTTAATAAGTACAAATTGTTAATATTCTCTAAAAACACTAAATCCGTGCATTAACGGTTGTTTTGCACCACTCTATCAAACGAAAATTCGTCCAACGAGGATAGAGCCGTCCCGAGTTCCGGCCGATTATGGCATCTCAGCTTGACTTTGAAGTGTCAAAATCGATTATTTTGTCTCGAAACGCAAGATTCACGCGTTACTGGTCGTCTTGCACATTTATATCGAACGAATCATCGATCTCCAACTAGAAAGAAGATTTCCTGGGGTTCGAATGATTCTACCATGTCAGCTTCTCGTGAAAGAGTTGGAATCGTTTATTTCGTCCGAAAACACACACTTTTGCGTTGAACGTCGTTTTGCACGGCTGTATTGGACGGGAATTCGATCTACACAGAGAATCGAGATGTCGTGAGTTTCGAGGGATTCTGACAACTCAGCTCACCGTGAATCCGTACAGATCGTTCAATTTATCCGAGAGCACGGAATTCTTGCATGACCTATCATTTCCCACAGTTGTGTCCATCGAAAAATCGATAACCGTGAATTGGGACATTTCGAGTTTAGGGCCATTATTGCATCTCAGCTCGACATGAAATTTTTGAAAACGTTCGTCTTGACCAGAAATACAAGATTCTTGCGTTATTCGTTGTCTTGCACGGTTGTATCAAACGAATCATCGATCTACAGCTGAAATCGAGATGTCGTCGGTTTCTAGTGATTTCATCATCTCAGGTGGACGTGAATGAGACAAAATCGTTTATTCCGACCGAAAACATGGAATCCTTGCATGGAACGTCGTTTTGCACGAGTGTATTGAACAAAACTTCCATATACGGCAAGAATCGAGATATCCCGTGTTTCGAGCTATTCTGGCTTCTTAACTCAACGTTAATGAGTACAAATTGTTAATATTCTCCAAAAACACTAAATCCGTGGATTAATGGTTATTTGGCACCACTCTATCGAACGAAAATTCGTCCAACGAGGATAGAGCCGTCCCGAGTTCCGGCCGATTATGGCATCTCAGCTTGACTTTAAAGTGTCAAAATCGATTATTTTGTCTCGAAACTCAAGATTCACGCGTTACTGGTCGTCTTGCACATTTATTCCGAACGAATCATCGATCTCCAACGAGAAAAAAGATTTCCTGGGTTTCGAATGATTCTACTATCTCAGCTTGTCGTAAAAGAGTGGGAATCGTTTATTTCGTCCAAAAACACACACTTTCGCGTTGAACGTCGTTTTGCAGGGCTGTATTGGACGGGACTCTGATCTACACAGAGAATCGAGATGTCGTTAGTTTCGAGGGATTCTGACAACTCAGCTCAACGTGAATGTGAACAGATCGTTTAATTTATCCAAGAAAACGGAATTCTTGCATGAACCATCATTTCGCACAGTTGTGTCCAACGAAAAATCGATAACCGTGAATTGAGAAATTTCGAGTTTTGGGCCATTATTGCATCTCAGCTCGACATAAAATTTTTGAAAACGTTTGTCTGGACCAGAAATACAAGATTCTCGCGTTATTCGTTGTCTTGCACGGTTGTATCAAACGAATCATCGATCTACAGCTGAAATCGAGATGTCCTCGGTTTCCAGTAATTCCGGCATCTCAGCTCGACGTGAATAAGACAAAATCGTTTATTCCGACCGAAAACATGGAATCCTTGCATGGAACGTCGTTTTGCACGAGTGTATTGAACAAAACTTCCATATACGGCAAGAATCGAGATATCCCGTGTTTCGAGCTATTCTGGCTTCTTAACTCAACGTTAATGAGTACAAATTGTTAATATTCTCCGAAAACACTAAATCCGTGGATTAACGGTTGTTTTGCACCACTCTATCGAACGAAAATTCGTCCAACGAGGATAGAGCCGTCCCGAGTTCCGGCCGATTATGGCATCTCAGCTTGACTTTAAAGTGTCCAAATCGATTATTTTGTCTCGAAACGCAAGATTCACGCGTTATTGGTCGTCTTGCACATTTATATCGAACGAATCATCGATCTCTAACGAGAAAGAAGATTTCCTGGGGTTCGAATGATTCTAGCAACTCAGCTCGGCGAAAAAGGGCCAAATCCGTTCATTTTGTCCAAAAACACAGAATTCTTGCTTTCAACGTCATTTCGCAAAACCGTATTCGACAAAACTCTATCTACACAGAGAATCCGAGATGTCCTGGGTTTCGAGTGATTCTGGCATCTCAGCTCAATGGTAATGTGTACAAATCGTTCAATTTATCTGAATACACGAAATTCTTGCCATGAACATCGTTTCGCTCGGCTGTATCGAACGAAGAATTGATTACCGAGAATCGAGACGTCCTGAGTGTCGCTCGATTACAGCATCTCAGCTCGACGTATAAGGGTTGAAATCGTTAATTTAGTCTGAAAACACAAGATTCTTGCGTTATTGGTCGTCTTGCACAGCTGTATCGAATAAATCATTGATCTTTATCGAGAATCGAGATGTCCCGAGTTTCGAGTGGTTCTAGAATCTTAGCTCGACGTAAATGAAAGAAAATTGTTTAATTTGTTTAGAATTCACGGAATTCTGGAATTAAACGTCGTTGTGAACAACTGTATCGAACGAAAATTCGATAACCGAGAGTCGAGACATACCGAGTTTCGGGCGATTATAAAATCTCAGCTCAACATAAAAGTTTCAAAAACGTTTATTTTAAACAGAAATACGAGATCCTCGCGTTATTTGTGTTCCACGACGGCTGCATCGAACGAATCAACGTTCTAGACCGAGAACCGCGATGTCCTGGTTTTTGGTTGATTCTGGCTTCTTAACCCGACGTAAGTGAAACAAAATCATTCATTTTGTCCAGTAACACAAGAGCCTTGTGTTATCTGTCGTCTTGCACGACTGCAATGAACGAATCATGGATCTATAGCGGAAATGAAGTTGTCCCGAGATTCCAGCGTTCCTGACTTCTTGGCTCAACGTAGTGTCAAAATGGTTTAATCCATCCGGAAACACGTTATTTTTGTATTAAATTTCATTTTGCACATCTGTATCGGACGAATCATCGATCCACACGGAGAATTAAGATTTCCTGGGTTTTAAAGGATTCTAGCATCTCAGCTCGTCGTAAAAGAGTTAGAATCGTCTGGTTCCACCGAAAACACACACTTTTGCGTTGCACTTCGTTTTGCAGGGCTGTATTGGACGGGACTTCGATCTACACAGACAATCAAGATGTCGTGAGTTTCGAGGGATTCTGACAACTCAGCTCAACGTGAATGTGTACAGATCGTTCAATTTATCAAAGAGCACGGAATTCTTGCATGAACCATCATTTCGCACAGTTGTGTCCAACGAAAAATCGATAACCGTGAATTGAGACATTTCGAGTTTTGGGCCATTATTGCATCTCAGCTCGACATAAAATTTTTGAAAACGTTCGTCTCGACCAGAAATACAAGATTCTCGCGTTATTCGTTGTCTTGCAAGGTTGCATTAAACGAATCATCGATCTACAGCGGAAATCGAGATATCCTCGGTTTCCAGTAATTCCGGCATCTCAGCTCGACGTGACTGAGACAAAATCGTTCATTTCGACCGAAAACATGGAATCCTTGCATGGAACGTCGTTTTGCACGAGTGTATTAAACAAAACTTCCATGTACGGCAAGAATCGAGATGTCCCGTGTTTCGAGCTATTCTGGCTTCTTAACTCAACGTTAATGAGTACAAATTGTTAATATTCTCCAAAAACACTAAATCCCTGGATTAATGGTTATTTTGCACCACTCTATCGAACGAAAATTCGTCCAACGAGGATAGAGCCGTCCCGAGTTCCGGCCGATTATGGCATCTCAGCTTGACTTCAAAGTGTCAAAATCGATTATTTTGTCTCGAAACGCAAGGTTCACGCGTTACTGGTCGTCTTGAACATTTATTCCGAACGAATCATCGATCTCCAACGAGAAAAAATATTTTCTGGGTTTCGAATGATTCTACCATCTCAGCTCGTCGTAAAAGAGTTGGAATTGTTTATTTCGTCCGAAAACACACACTTTTGCGTTGAACGTCATTTTGCAGGGCTGTATTGGACGGGACTCTGATCTACACAGAGAATCGAGATGTCGTGGGTTTCGAGGGATTCTGACAACTCAGCTCAACGTGAATGTGTACAGATCGTTTAATTTATCCAAGAAAACGAAATTCTCGCATGAACTATCATTTCGCACAGTTGTGTCCAACGAAAAATCGATAACCGTGAATTGAGACATTTCGAGTTTTGGGCCATTATTGCATCTCAGCTCGACATAAAATTTTTGAAAACGTTTGTCTGGACCAGAAAAACAAGATTCTCGCGTTATTCGTTGTCTTGCACGGTTGCATCAAACGAATCATCGATCTACAGCGGAAATCGAAATGTCCTCGGTTTCCAGTAATTCCGGCATCTTAGCTCGACGTGAATGAGACAAAATCGTTCATTTTGACCGAAAACATGAAATTCTTGCATGGAACGTCGTTTTGCACGAGTGTATTGAGCAAAACTTTCATATACGGCGAGAATCGAGAAGTCCCGTGTTTCCAGCTATTCTTGCTTCTCGACTCAACGTTAATGAGTACAAATTGTTAATATTCTCCAAAAACACTAAATCCGTGGATTAACGGTTGTTTTGCACCACTCTATCGAACGAAAATTCGTCCAACGAGGATAGAGCCGTCCCGAGTTCCGGCCGATTATGGCATCTCAGCTTGACTTTAAAGTGTCAAAATCGATTATTTTGTCTCGAAACGCAAGATTCACGCGTTATTGGTCGTCTTGCATATTTATATCGAACGAATCATCGATCTCTAACTAGAAAGAAGATTTCCTGGGGTTTGAATGATTCTAGCAACTCAGCTCGGCGAAAAAGGGCCAAATCCGTTCATTTTGTCTAAAAACACAGAATTCTTGCTTTCAACGTCATTTCGCAAAACTGTATTCGACAAAACTCTATCTACACAGAAAATCCGAGATGTCCTGGGTTTCGAGTGATTCTGGCATCTCAGCTCAATGTTAATGTGTACAAATCGTTCAATTCATCTGAATACACGGAATTCTTGCCATGAACTCCGTTTCGCTCGGCTGTATCGAACGAAGAATTGATTACCGAGAATCGAGACGTTCTGAGTGTCGCTCGATTACAGCATCTCAGCTCGACGTATAAGGGTTAAAATCGTTAATTTAGTCTGAAAACACAAGATTCTTGCGTTATTGGTCGTCTTGCACAGCTGTATCGAATAAATCATTGATCTTTATCGAAAATCGCGATGTCCCGAGTTTCGAGTGGTTCTAGAATCGTAGCTCGACGTAAATGAATTCAAATCGTTTAATTTGTTCAATTCACGGAATTCTTGAATCAAACGTCGTTGTGCACAACTGTATCGAACGAAAATCAATAACCGTGAATTGAGACATGTCGAGTTTTGGGCCATTATTGCATCTCAGCTCGACATAAAATTTTTAAAAACGTTCATCTTGACGAGAAATACAAGATTCTTGCGTTATTCCTTGTCTTGCACGGTTGCATCAAACGAATCATCGATCTACAGCGGAAATCGAGATGTCGTCGGTGTCCAGTGATTCCGGCATCTCAGCTGGACGTGAATGAGACAAAATCGTTCATTTCGACCGGAAACACGGATTTTGTGCATGGAACGTCGTTTTGCACAAGTGTATTGAACAAAACTTTCATATACGGCAAGAATCGAGATATCCCGTGTTTCGAGCTATTCTCGCTTCTCGACTCAACGTTAATAAGTACAAATTGTTAATATTCTCTAAAAACACTAAATCCGTGCATTAACGGTTGTTTTTCACCACTCTATCAAACGAAAATTCGTCCAACGAGGATAGAGCCGTCCCGAGTTCCGGCCGATTATGGCATCTCAGCTTGACTTTGAAGTGTCAAAATCGATTATTTTGTCTCGAAACGCAAGATTCACGCGTTACTGGTCGTCTTGCACATTTATATCGAACGAATCATCGATCTCCAACTAGAAAGAAGATTTCCTGGGGTTCGAATGATTCTACCATGTCAGCTTCTCGTGAAAGAGTTGGAATCGTTTATTTCGTCCGAAAACACACACTTTTGCGTTGAACGTCGTTTTGCACGGCTGTATTGGACGGGAATTCGATCTACACAGAGAATCGAGATGTCGTGAGTTTCGAGGGATTCTGACAACTCAGCTCACCGTGAATCCGTACAGATCGTTCAATTTATCCGAGAGCACGGAATTCTTGCATGACCTATCATTTCCCACAGTTGTGTCCATCGAAAAATCGATAACCGTGAATTGGGACATTTCGAGTTTAGGGCCATTATTGCATCTCAGCTCGACATGAAATTTTTGAAAACGTTCGTCTTGACCAGAAATACAAGATTCTTGCGTTATTCGTTGTCTTGCACGGTTGTATCAAACGAATCATCGATCTACAGCTGAAATCGAGATGTCGTCGGTTTCTAGTGATTTCATCATCTCAGGTGGACGTGAATGAGACAAAATCGTTTATTCCGACCGAAAACATGGAATCCTTGCATGGAACGTCGTTTTGCACGAGTGTATTGAACAAAACTTCCATATACGGCAAGAATCGAGATATCCCGTGTTTCGAGCTATTCTGGCTTCTTAACTCAACGTTAATGAGTACAAATTGTTAATATTCTCCAAAAACACTAAATCCGTGGATTAATGGTTATTTGGCACCACTCTATCGAACGAAAATTCGTCCAACGAGGATAGAGCCGTCCCGAGTTCCGGCCGATTATGGCATCTCAGCTTGACTTTAAAGTGTCAAAATCGATTATTTTGTCTCGAAACTCAAGATTCACGCGTTACTGGTCGTCTTGCACATTTATTCCGAACGAATCATCGATCTCCAACGAGAAAAAAGATTTCCTGGGTTTCGAATGATTCTACTATCTCAGCTTGTCGTAAAAGAGTGGGAATCGTTTATTTCGTCCAAAAACACACACTTTCGCGTTGAACGTCGTTTTGCAGGGCTGTATTGGACGGGACTCTGATCTACACAGAGAATCGAGATGTCGTTAGTTTCGAGGGATTCTGACAACTCAGCTCAACGTGAATGTGAACAGATCGTTTAATTTATCCAAGAAAACGGAATTCTTGCATGAACCATCATTTCGCACAGTTGTGTCCAACGAAAAATCGATAACCGTGAATTGAGAAATTTCGAGTTTTGGGCCATTATTGCATCTCAGCTCGACATAAAATTTTTGAAAACGTTTGTCTGGACCAGAAATACAAGATTCTCGCGTTATTCGTTGTCTTGCACGGTTGTATCAAACGAATCATCGATCTACAGCTGAAATCGAGATGTCCTCGGTTTCCAGTAATTCCGGCATCTCAGCTCGACGTGAATAAGACAAAATCGTTTATTCCGACCGAAAACATGGAATCCTTGCATGGAACGTCGTTTTGCACGAGTGTATTGAAGAAAACTTCCATATACGGCAAGAATCGAGATATCCCGTGTTTCGAGCTATTCTGGCTTCTTAACTCAACGTTAATGAGTACAAATTGTTAATATTCTCCGAAAACACTAAATCCGTGGATTAACGGTTGTTTTGCACCACTCTATCGAACGAAAATTCGTCCAACGAGGATAGAGCCGTCCCGAGTTCCGGCCGATTATGGCATCTCAGCTTGACTTTAAAGTGTCCAAATCGATTATTTTGTCTCGAAACGCAAGATTCACGCGTTATTGGTCGTCTTGCACATTTATATCGAACGAATCATCGATCTCTAACGAGAAAGAAGATTTCCTGGGGTTCGAATGATTCTAGCAACTCAGCTCGGCGAAAAAGGGCCAAATCCGTTCATTTTGTCCAAAAACACAGAATTCTTGCTTTCAACGTCATTTCGCAAAACCGTATTCGACAAAACTCTATCTACACAGAGAATCCGAGATGTCCTGGGTTTCGAGTGATTCTGGCATCTCAGCTCAATGGTAATGTGTACAAATCGTTCAATTTATCTGAATACACGAAATTCTTGCCATGAACATCGTTTCGCTCGGCTGTATCGAACGAAGAATTGATTACCGAGAATCGAGACGTCCTGAGTGTCGCTCGATTACAGCATCTCAGCTCGACGTATAAGGGTTGAAATCGTTAATTTAGTCTGAAAACACAAGATTCTTGCGTTATTGGTCGTCTTGCACAGCTGTATCGAATAAATCATTGATCTTTATCGAGAATCGAGATGTCCCGAGTTTCGAGTGGTTCTAGAATCTTAGCTCGACGTAAATGAAAGAAAATTGTTTAATTTGTTTAGAATTCACGGAATTCTGGAATTAAACGTCGTTGTGAACAACTGTATCGAACGAAAATTCGATAACCGAGAGTCGAGACATACCGAGTTTCGGGCGATTATAAAATCTCAGCTCAACATAAAAGTTTCAAAAACGTTTATTTTAAACAGAAATACGAGATCCTCGCGTTATTTGTGTTCCACGACGGCTGCATCGAACGAATCAACGTTCTAGACCGAGAACCGCGATGTCCTGGTTTTTGGTTGATTCTGGCTTCTTAACCCGACGTAAGTGAAACAAAATCATTCATTTTTTCCAGTAACACAAGAGCCTTGTGTTATCTGTCGTCTTGCACGACTGCAATGAACGAATCATGGATCTATAGCGGAAATGAAGTTGTCCCGAGATTCCAGCGTTCCTGACTTCTTGGCTCAACGTAGTGTCAAAATGGTTTAATCCATCCGGAAACACGTTATTTTTGTATTAAATTTCATTTTGCACATCTGTATCGGACGAATCATCGATCCACACGGAGAATTAAGATTTCCTGGGTTTTAAAGGATTCTAGCATCTCAGCTCGTCGTAAAAGAGTTAGAATCGTTTGGTTCCACCGAAAACACACACTTTTGCGTTGCACTTCGTTTTGCAGGGCTGTATTGGACGGAACTTCGATCTACACAGACAATCAAGATGTCGTGAGTTTCGAGGGATTCTGACAACTCCGCTCAACGTGAATGTGTACAGATCGTTCAATTTATCAAAGAGCACGGAATTCTTGCATGAACCATCATTTCGCACAGTTGTGTCCAACGAAAAATCGATAACCGTGAATTGAGACATTTCGAGTTTTGGGCCATTATTGCATCTCAGCTCGACATAAAATTTTTGAAAACGTTCGTCTCGACCAGAAATACAAGATTCTCGCGTTATTCGTTGTCTTGCAAGGTTGCATTAAACGAATCATCGATCTACAGCGGAAATCGAGATATCCTCGGTTTCCAGTAATTCCGGCATCTCAGCTCGACGTGACTGAGACAAAATCGTTCATTTCGACCGAAAACATAGAATCCTTGCATGGAACGTCGTTTTGCACGAGTGTATTAAACAAAACTTCCATGTACGGCAAGAATCGAGATGTCCCGTGTTTCGAGCTATTCTGGCTTCTTAACTCAACGTTAATGAGTACAAATTGTTAATATTCTCCAAAAACACTAAATCCGTGGATTAATGGTTATTTTGCACCACTCTATCGAACGAAAATTCGTCCAACGAGGATAGAGCCGTCCCGAGTTCCGGCCGATTATGGCATCTCAGCTTGACTTCAAAGTGTCAAAATCGATTATTTTGTCTCGAAACGCAAGGTTCACGCGTTACTGGTCGTCTTGAACATTTATTCCGAACGAATCATCGATCTCCAACGAGAAAAAATATTTCCTGGGTTTCGAATGATTCTACCATCTCAGCTCGTCGTAAAAGAGTTGGAATCGTTTATTTCGTCCGAAAACACACACTTTTGCGTTGAACGTCATTTTGCAGGGCTGTATTGGACGGGACTCTGATCTACACAGAGAATCGAGATGTCGTGGGTTTCGAGGGATTCTGACAACTCAGCTCAACGTGAATGTGTACAGATCGTTTAATTTATCCAAGAAAACGAAATTCTCGCATGAACTATCATTTCGCACAGTTGTGTCCAACGAAAAATCGATAACCGTGAATTGAGACATTTCGAGTTTTGGGCCATTATTGCATCTCAGCTCGACATAAAATTTTTGAAAACGTTTGTCTGGACCAGAAATACAAGATTCTCGCGTTATTCGTTGTCTTGCACGGTTGCATCAAACGAATCATCGATCTACAGCGGAAATCGAAATGTCCTCGGTTTCCAGTAATTCCGGCATCTTAGCTCGACGTGAATGAGACAAAATCGTTCATTTTGACCGAAAACATGAAATTCTTGCATGGAACGTCGTTTTGCACGAGTGTATTGAGCAAAACTTTCATATACGGCGAGAATCGAGAAGTCCCGTGTTTCCAGCTATTCTTGCTTCTCGACTCAACGTTAATGAGTACAAATTGTTAATATTCTCCAAAAACACTAAATCCGTGGATTAACGGTTGTTTTGCACCACTGTATCGAACGAAAATTCGTCCAACGAGGATAGAGCCGTCCCGAGTTCCGGCCGATTATGGCATCTCTGCTAGACTTCAAAGTTTCACAATCGTTTATTTCGTCTCAAAACGCAAGATTCACGCGTTATTAGTCGGCTTGCACATTTATATCGAACAAATTATCGATCTGCAACGAAATAGAAGATTTCCTGGGTTTCGAATGATTCTAGCATCTCAGCTCGGCGAAAAAAGGGCCAAATCCGTTTATTTCGTACAAAAACACAGAATTCTAGCATTCAACGGCATTTCGCACAGCTGTATTAGACAAAGCTTCATCTACACAGAGAATCCGAGATGTCCTGGGGTTCGAGTGATTCTGGCATCTTAGCTCAACGTTAATGTGTACAAATTGTTTAATTCATCTAAATACACGAAATTCTTGCGTTGAACATCGTTTTGCTCGGCTGTATCGAACGAAAAATTGATTACCGATAATCGAGACGTCCTTAGTGTCGCTCGATTACAGCAACTTAGCTTGACGTATAAGGGTTCAAATCGTTCATTTTCTCTGAAAACACAAGATACTTGCGTTATCGATTAATCATCGATCTGCATCATGAATCAAGATGTCCCGAGTTTCGAGTGGTTCTAGAATCGTAGCTCGACGTAAATGAATTCGTATCGTTCAATTTGTTTGAATTCACGGAATTATTGAATCAAACGTCGTTGTGCACAACTGTATCGAACGAAAATCGATAACCGTAAATTGAGACATTTCGAGTTTTGGGCCATTATTGCATCTCAGCTCGACATAAAATTTTCAAAAACGTTCATCTTGACGAGAAATACAAGATTCTTGCGTTATTCCTTGTCTTGCACGGTTGCATCAAACGAATCATTGATCCACAGCGAAAATCGTGATGTCGTCGGTGTCCAGTGATTCCGGCATCTCAGCTTGACGTGAATGAGACAAAATCGTTCATTTCGACCGAAAACACGGAATTCGTGCATGGAACGTCGTTTTGCACAAGTGTATTGAACAAAACTTCCATTTACGGCGAGAATCGAGATATCCCGTGTTTCGAGCTATTTTGGCTTCTTAACTCAACGTGAATGAGTACAAATTGTTAATATTCTCTAAAAACACCAAATCCGTGGATTAACGGTTGTTTTGCACCACTCTATCAAACGAAAACTCGTCCAACGAGGATAGAGCCGTCCCGAGTTCCGGCCGATTATGGCATCTCAGCTTGACTTTAAAGTGTCCAAATCGATTATTTTGTCTCGAAACGCAAGATTCACGCGTTATTGGTCGTCTTGCACATTTATATCGAACGAATCATCGATCTCTAACTAGAAAGAAGATTTCCTGGGGTTCGAATGATTCTCGCAACTCAGCTCGGCGAAAAAGGGCCAAATCCGTTCATTTTGTCCAAAAACACAGAATTCTTGCTTTCAACGTCATTTCGCAAAACCGTATTCGACAAAACTCTATCTACACAGAGAATCCGAGATGTCCTGGGTTTCGAGTGATTCTGGCATCTCAGCTCAATGGTAATGTGTACAAATCGTTCAATTTATCTGAATACACGAAATTCTTGCCATGAACATCGTTTCGCTCGGCTGTATCGAACGAAGAATTGATTACCGAGAATCGAGACGTCCTGAGTGTCGCTCGATTACAGCATCTCAGCTCGACGTATAAGGGTTGAAATCGTTAATTTAGTCTGAAAACACAAGATTCTTGCGTTATTGGTCGTCTTGCACAGCTGTATCGAATAAATCATTGATCTTTATCGAGAATCGAGATGTCCCGAGTTTCGAGTGGTTCTAGAATCTTAGCTCGACGTAAATGAAATAAAATTGTTTAATTTGTTTAGAATTCACGGAATTCTAGAATTAAACGTCGTTGTGAACAACTGTATCGAACGAAAATTCGATAACCGAGAGTCGAGACATACCGAGTTTCGGGCGATTATAAAATCTCAGCTCAACATAAAAGTTTCAAAAACGTTTATTTTAAACAGAAATACGAGATCCTCGCGTTATTTGTGTTCCACGACGGCTGCATCGAACGAATCAACGTTCTAGACCGAGAACCGCGATGTCCTGGTTTTTGGTTGATTCTGGCTTCTTAACCCGACGTAAGTGAAACAAAATCATTCATTTTGTCCAGTAACACAAGAGCCTTGTGTTATCTGTCGTCTTGCACGACTGCAATGAACGAATCATGGATCTATAGCGGAAATGAAGTTGTCCCGAGATTCCAGCGTTCCTGACTTCTTGGCTCAACGTAGTGTCAAAATGGTTTAATCCATCCGGAAACACGTTATTTTTGTATTAAATTTCATTTTGCACATCTGTATCGGACGAATCATCGATCCACACGGAGAATTAAGATTTCCTGGGTTTTAAAGGATTCTAGCATCTCAGCTCGTCGTAAAAGAGTTAGAATCGTTTGGTTCCACCGAAAACACACACTTTTGCGTTGCACTTCGTTTTGCAGGGCTGTATTGGACGGGACTTCGATCTACACAGAGAATCAAGATGTCGTGAGTTTCGAGGGATTCTGACAACTCAGCTCAACGTGAATGTGTACAGATCGTTCAATTTATCAAAGAGCACCGTGAATTGAGACATTTCGAGTTTTGGGCTATTCCTGCATCTCAGCTCGACATAAAATTTTTGAAAACGTTCGTCTCGACCAGAAATACAAGATTCTCGCGTTATTCGTTGTCTTGCACGGTTGCATTAAACGAATCATCGATCTACAGCGGAAATCGAGATATCCTCGGTTTCCAGTAATTCCGGCATCTCAGCTCGACGTGACTGAGACAAAATCGTTCATTTCGACCGAAAACATGGAATCCTTGCATGGAACGTCGTTCTGCACGAGTGTATTAAACAAAACTTCCATGTACGGCAAGAATCGAGATGTCCCGTGTTTCGAGCTATTCTGGCTTCTTAACTCAACGTTAATAAGTACAAATTGTTAATATTCTCTAAAAACACTAAATCCGTGGATTAATGGTTATTTTGCACCACTGTATCGAACGAAAATTCGTCCAACGAGGATAGAGCCGTCCCGAGTTCCGGCCGATTATGGCATCTCAGCTTGACTTTAGAGTGTCAAAATCGATTATTTTGTCTCGAAACGCAAAATTCACGCGTTACTGGTCGTCTTGCACATTTATTCCGAACGAATCATCGATCTCCAACGAGAAAAAAGATTTCCTGGGTTTCGAATGATTCTACCATCTCAGCTCGTCGTAAAAGAGTGGGAATCGTTTATTTCGTCCGAAAACACACACTTTTGCGTTGAACGTCGTTTTGCAGGGCTGTATTGGACGGGACTCTGATCTACACAGAGAATCGAGATGTCGTGAGTTTCGAGGGATTCTGACAACTCAGCTCAACGTGAATGTGTACAGATCGTTTAATTTATCTAAGAAAACGGAATTCTTGCATGAACCATCATTTCGCACAGTTGTGTCCAACGAAAAATCGATAACCGTAAATTGAGACATTTCGAGTTTTGGGCCATTATTGCATCTCAGCTCGACATAAAATTTTCAAAAACGTTCATCTTGACGAGAAATACAAGATTCTTGCGTTATTCCTTGTCTTGCACGGTTCCATCGAACGAATCATTGATCCACAGCGAAAATCGCGATGTCGTCGGTGTCCAGTGATTCCGGCATCTCAGCTTGACGTGAATGAGACAAAATCGTTCATTTCGACCGAAAACATGGAATTCGTGCATGGAACGTCGTTTTGCACGAGTGTATTGAACAAAACTTCCATATACGGCAAGAATCGAGATATCCCGTGTTTCGAGCTATTCTGGCTTCTTAACTCAACGTTAATGAGTACAAATTGTTAATATTCTCTAAAAACACTAAATCCGTGGATTAACGGTTGTTTTGCACCACTCTATCGAACGAAAATTCGTCCAACGAGGATAGAGCCGTCCCGAGTTCCGGCCGATTATGGCATCTCAGCTTGACTTTAAAGTGTCAAAATCGATTATTTTGTCTCGAAACGCAAGATTCACGCGTTATTGGTCGTCTTGCATATTTATATCGAACGAATCATCGATCTCTAACTAGAAAGAAGATTTCCTGGGGTTCGAATGATTCTAGCAACTCAGCTCGGCGAAAAAGGGCCAAATCCGTTCATTTTGTCCAAAAACACAGAATTCTTGCTTTCAACGTCATTTCGCAAAACTGTATTCGACAAAACTCTATCTACACAGAAAATCCGAGATGTCCTGGGTTTCGAGTGATTCTGGCATCTCAGCTCAATGTTAATGTGTACAAATCGTTCAATTCATCTGAATACACGAAATTCTTGCCATGAACTCCGTTTCGCTCGGCTGTATCGAACGAAGAATTGATTACCGAGAATCGAGACGTTCTGAGTGTCGCTCGATTACAGCATCTCAGCTCGACGTATAAGGGTTAAAATCGTTAATTTAGTCTGAAAACACAAGATTCTTGCGTTATTGGTCGTCTTGCACAGCTGTATCGAATGAATCATTGATCTTTATCGAGAATCGAGATGTCCCGAGTTACGAGTGGTTCTAGAATCTTAGCTCGACGTAAATGAAATAAAATTGTTTAATTTGTTTGAATTCACGGAATTCTGGAATTAAACGTCGTTGTGAACAACTATATCGAACGAAAATCCGATAACCGAGAGTCGAGACATACCGAATTTCGGGCGATTATAGAATCTCAGCTCAACATAAAAGTTTCAAAAACGTTTATTTCAAACAGAAATACGAGATCCTTGCGTTATTTGTGTTCCACGCCGGCTGCATCGAACGAATCAACGTTCTAGACCGAGAACCGCGATGTCCTGGTTTTTGGTTGATTCTGGCTTCTTAACCCGACGTAAGTGAAACAAAATCATTCATTTTGTCCAGTAACACAAGAGCCTTGTGTTATCTGTCGTCTTGCACGACTGCAATGAACGAATCATGGATCTATAGCGGAAATGAAGTTGTCCCGAGATTCTAGCGATCCTGGCTTCTTGGCTCAACGTAGTGTCAAAATGGTTTAATCCATCCGGAAACACGTTATTTTTGTATTAAATGTCATTTTGCACATCTGTATCGGACGAATCATCGATCCACACGGAGAATTAAGATTTCCTGGGTTTCGAGGGATTCTAGCATCTTAGCTCGTCGTAACAGAGTTAGAATCGTTTGGTTCCACCGAAAACACACACTTTTGCGTTGCACTTCGTTTTGCAGGGCTGTATTGGACGGGACTTCGATCTACACAGAGAATCAAGATGTCGTGAGTTTCGAGGGATTCTGACAACTCAGCTCAACGTGAATGTGTACAGATCGTTCAATTTATCAAAGAGCACCGTGAATTGAGACATTTCGAGTTTTGGGCCATTATTGCATCTCAGCTCGACATAAAATTTTTGAAAACGTTCGTCTCGACCAGAAATACAAGATTCTCGCGTTATTCGTTGTCTTGCACGGTTGCATTAAACGAATCATCGATCTACAGCGGAAATCGAGATATCCTCGGTTTCCAGTAATTCCGGCATCTCAGCTCGACGTGACTGAGACAAAATCGTTCATTTCGACCGAAAACATGGAATCCTTGCATGGAACGTCGTTCTGCACGAGTGTATTAAACAAAACTTCCATGTACGGCAAGAATCGAGATGTCGCGTGTTTCGAGCTATTCTGGCTTCTTAACTCAACGTTAATAAGTACAAATTGTTAATATTCTCCAAAAACACTAAATCCGTGGATTAATGGTTATTTTGCACCACTGTATCGAACGAAAATTCGTCCAACGAGGATAGAGCCGTCCCGAGTTCCGGCCGATTATGGCATCTCAGCTTGACTTTAGAGTGTCAAAATCGATTATTTTGTCTCGAAACGCAAGATTCACGCGTTACTGGTCGTCTTGCACATTTATTCCGAACGAATCATCGATCTCCAACGAGAAAAAAGATTTCCTGGGTTTCGAATGATTCTACCATCTCAGCTCGTCGTAAAAGAGTGGGAATCGTTTATTTCATCCGAAAACACACACTTTTGCGTTGAACGTCGTTTTGCAGGGCTGTATTGGACGGGACTCTGATCTACACAGAGAATCGAGATGTCGTGAGTTTCGAGGGATTCTGACAACTCAGCTCAACGTGAATGTGTACAGATCGTTTAATTTATCTAAGAAAACGGAATTCTTGCATGAACTATCATTTCGCACAGTTGTGTCCAACGAAAAATCGATAACCGTAAATTGAGACATTTCGAGTTTTGGGCCATTATTGCATCTCAGCTCGACATAAAATTTTCAAAAACGTTCATCTTGACGAGAAATACAAGATTCTTGCGTTATTCCTTGTCTTGCACGGTTCCATCAAACGAATCATTGATCCACAGCGAAAATCGCGATGTCGTCGGTGTCCAGTGATTCCGGCATCTCAGCTTGACGTGAATGAGACAAAATCGTTCATTTCGACCGAAAACACGGAATTCGTGCATGGAACGTCGTTTTGCACGAGTGTATTGAACAAAACTTCCATATACGGCAAGAATCGAGATATCCCGTGTTTCGAGCTATTCTGGCTTCTTAACTCAACGTTAATGAGTACAAATTGTTAATATTCTCCAAAAACACTAAATCCGTGGATTAACGGTTGTTTTGCACCACTCTATCGAACGAAAATTCGTCCAACGAGGATAGAGCCGTCCCGAGTTCCGGCCGATTATGGCATCTCAGCTTGACTTTAAAGTGTCAAAATCGATTATTTTGTCTCGAAACGCAAGATTCACGCGTTATTGGTCGTCTTGCATATTTATATCGAACGAATCATCGATCTCTAACTAGAAAGAAGATTTCCTGGGGTTCGAATGATTCTAGCAACTCAGCTCGGCGAAAAAGAGTTAGAATCGTTTGGTTCCACCGAAAACACACACTTTTGCGTTGCACTTCGTTTTGCAGGGCTGTATTGGACGGGACTTCGATCTACACAGACAATCAAGATGTCGTGAGTTTCGAGGGATTCTGACAACTCAGCTCAACGTGAATGTGTACAGATCGTTCAATTTATCCGAGAGCACGGAATTCTTGCATGACCCATCATTTCCCACAGTTGTGTCCATCGAAAAATCGATAACCGTGAATTGGGACATTTCGAGTTTAGGGCCATTATTGCATCTCAGCTTGACATAAAATTTTTGAAATCGTTCGTCTTGACCAGGAATACAAGATTCTTGCGTTATTCGTTGTCTTGTACGGTTGTATCAAACGAATCATCGATCTACAGCTGAAATCGAGATGTCCTCGGTTTCCAGTAGTTCCGGCATCTCAGCTCGACGTGAATGAGACAAAATCGTTTATTCCGACCGAAAACATGGAATCCTTGCATGGAACGTCGTTTTGCACGAGTGTATTAAACAAAACTTCCATGTACGGCAAGAATCGAGATGTCCCGTGTTTCGAGCTATTCTGGCTTCTTAACTCAACGTTAATGAGTACAAATTGTTAATATTCTCCAAAAACACTAAATCCGTGGATTAATGGTTATTTTGCACCACTCTATCGAACGAAAATTCGTCCAACGAGGATAGAGCCGTCCCGAGTTCCGGCCGATTATGGCATCTCAGCTTGACTTTAAAGTGTCAAAATCGATTATTTTGTCTCGAAACGCAAGGTTCACGCGTTACTGGTCGTCTTGAACATTTATTCCGAACGAATCATCGATCTCCAACGAGAAAAAATATTTCCTGGGTTTCGAATGATTCTACCATCTCAGCTCGTCGTAAAAGAGTTGGAATCGTTTATTTCGTCCGAAAACACACACTTTTGCGTTGAACGTCGTTTTGCAGGGCTGTATTGGACGGGACTCTGATCTACACAGAGAATCGAGATGTCGTGGGTTTCGAGGGATTCTGACAACTCAGCTCAACGTGAATGTGTACAGATCGTTTAATTTATCCAAGAAAACGAAATTCTCGCATGAACTATCATTTCGCACAGTTGTGTCTAACGAAAAATCGATAACCGTGAATTGAGACATTTCGAGTTTTGGGCCATTATTGCATCTCAGCTCGACATAAAATTTTTGAAAACGTTTGTCTGGACCAGAGATACAAGATTCTCGCGTTATTCGTTGTCTTGCACGGTTGCATCAAACGAATCATCGATCTACAGCGGAAATCGAAATGTCCTCGGTTTCCAGTAATTCCGGCATCTCAGCTCGACGTGAATGAGACAAAATCGTTCATTTTGACCGAAAACATGAAATTCTTGCATGGAACGTCGTTTTGCACGAGTGTATTGAGCAAAACTTCCATATACGGCGAGAATCAAGAAGTCCCGTGTTTCCAGCTATTCTAGCTTCTCGACTCAACGTTAATGAGTACAAATTGTTAATATTCTCCAAAAACACTAAATCCGTGGATTAACGGTTGTTTTGCACCACTCTATCGAACGAAAATTCGTCCAACGAGGAAAGAGCCGTCCCGAGTTCCGGCCGATTATGGCATCTCTGCTTGACTTCAAAGTTTCACAATCGTTTATTTCGTCTCAAAACGCAAGATTCACGCGTTATTAGTCGGCTTGCACATTTATATCGAACAAATTATCGATCTCCAACGAAATAGAAGAATTCCTGGGTTTCGAATGATTCTAGCATCTCAGCTCGGCGAATAAAGGGCCAAATCCGTTTATTTCGTACAAAAACACAGAATTCTAGCATTCAACGGCATTTCGCACAGCTGTATTAGACAAAGCTTCATCTACACAGAGAATCCGAGATGTCCTGGGTTTCGAGTGATTCTGGCATCTAAGCTCAACGTTAATGTGTACAAATCGTTTAATTTATCTAAATACACGAAATTCTTGCGTTTAACATCGTTTTGCTCGGCTGTATCGAACGAAACATTGATTACCGATAATCGAGACGTCCTTAGTGTCGCTCGATTACAGCAACTTAGCTTGACGTATAAGGGTTCAAATCGTTCATTTCCTCTGGAAACACAAGATTCTTGCGTTATCGATTAATCATCGATCTGCATCATGAATCAAGATGTCCCGAGTTTCGAGTGGTTCTAGGATCGTAGCTCGACGTAAATGAATTCGTATCGTTCAATTTGTTTGAATTCACGGAATTATTAAATCAAACGTCGTTGTGCACAACTGTATCGAACGAAAATCGATAACCGTGAATTGAGACATTTCGAGTTTTGGGCCATTATTGGATCTCAGCTCGACATCAAATTTTCAAAAACGTTCATCTTGACGAGAAATACAAGATTCTTGCGTTATTCCTTGTCTTGCACGGTTGCATCAAACGAATCATTGATCCACAGCGAAAATCGCGATGTCGTCGGTTTCCAGTGATTCCGGCATCTCAGCTCGACGTGAATGAGACAGAATCGTTCATTTCGACCGAAAACACGGAATTCGTACAAGGAACGTCGTTTTGCACAAGTGTATTGAACAAAACTTCTATTTACGGCGAGAATCGAGATGTCCCGTGTTTCGCGCTATTTTGGCTTCTTAACTTAACGTGAATGAGTACAAATTGTTAATATTCTCTAAAAACACTAAATCCGTGGATTAACGGTTGTTTTGCACCACTCTATCAAACGAAAATTCGTCCAACGAGGATAGAGCCGTCCCGAGTTCCGGCCGATTATAGCATCTCAGCTTGACTTTAAAGTGTCAAAATCGATTATTTTCTCTCGAAACGCAAGATTCACGCGTTATTGATCGTCTTGCACATTTATATCGAACGAATCATCGATCTCAAACTAGAAAGACGATTTCCTGGGTTTCGAATGATTCTACCATGTCAGCTTCTCGTAAAAGAGTTGGAATCGTTTATTTCGTCCGAAAACACACACTTTTGCGTTGAACGTCGTTTTGCACGGCTGTATTGGACGGGAATTCGATCTACACAGAGAATCGAGATGTCGTGAGTTTCGAGGGATTCTGACAACTCAGCTCACCGTGAATCCGTACAGATCGTTCAATTTATCCGAGAGCACGGAATTCTTGCATGACCCATCATTTCCCACAGTTGTGTCCATCGAAAAATCGATAACCGTGAATTGGGACATTTCAAGTTTAGGGCCATTATTGCATCTCAGCTCGACATAAAATTTTTGAAAACGTTCGTCTTGACCAGAAATACAAGATTCTTGCGTTATTCGTTGTCTTGCACGGTTGTATCAAACGAATCATCGATCTACAGCTGAAATCGAGATGTCCTCGGTTTCCAGTAATTCCGGCATCTCAGCTCGACGTGAATGAGACAAAATCGCTTATTCCGACCGAAAACATAGAATCCCTGCATGGAACGTCGTTTTGCACGAGTGTATTGAACAAAACTTCCATATACGGCAAGAATTGAGATATCCCGTGTTTCGAGCTATTCTGGCTTCTTAACTCAACGTTAGTGAGTACAAATTGTTAATATTCTCCGAAAACACTAAATCCGTGGATTAACGGTTGTTTTGCACCACTCTATCGAACGAAAATTCGTCCAACGAGGATAGAGCCGTCCCGAGTTCCGGCCGATTATGGCATCTTAGCTTGGCTTTAAAGTGTCAAAATCGATTATTTTGTCTCGAAACGCAAGAATCACGCGTTATTGGTCGTCTTGCACATTTATATCGAACGAATCATCGATCTCTAACTAGAAAGAAGATTTCCTGGGGTTCGAATGATTCTAGCAACTCAGCTCGGCGAAAAAGGGCCAAATCCGTTCATTTTGTCCAAAAACACAGAATTCTTGCTTTCAACGTCATTTTGCAAAACTGTATTCGACAAAACTCTATCTAGACAGAGAATCCGAGATGTCCTGGGTTTCGAGTGATTCTGGCATCTCAGCTCAATGTTAATGTGTACAAATCGTTCAATTCATCTGAATACACGAAATTCTTGCCATGAACATCGTTTCGCTCGGCTGTATCGAACGAAGAATTGATTACCGAGAATCGAGACGTCCTGAGTGTCGCTCGATTACAGCATCTCAGCTCGACGTATAAGGGTTAAAATCGTTAATTTAGTCTGAAAACACAAGATTCTTGCGTTATTGGTCGTCTTGCACAGCTGTATCGAATAAATCATTGATCTTTATCGAGAATCGAGATGTCCCGAGTTTCGAGTGGTTCTAGAATCTTAGCTCGACGTAAATGAAATAAAATTGTTCAATTTGTTTGAATTCACGGAATTCTGGAATTAAACGTCGCTGTGAACAACTGTATCGAACGAAAATTCGATAACCGAGAGTCGAGACATACCGAGTTTCGGGCGATTATAGAATCTCAGCTCAACATAAAAGTTTCAAAAACGTTTATTTCAAACAGAAATACGAGATCCTTGCGTTATTTGTGTTCCACGACGGCTGCATCGAACGAATCAACGTTCTAGACCGAGAACCGCGATGTCCTGGTTTTTGGTTGATTCTGGCTTCTTAACCCGACGTAAGTGAAACAAAATCATTCATTTTGTCCAGTAACACAAGAGCCTTGTGTTATCTGTCGTCTTGCACGACTGCAATGAACGAATCATGGATCTATAGCGGAAATGAAGTTGTCCCGAGATTCTAGCGATCCTGGCTTCTTGGCTCAACGTAGTGTCAAAATGGTTTAATCCATCCGGAAACACGTTATTTTTGTATTAAATGTCATTTTGCACATCTGTATCGGACGAATCATCGATCCACACGGAGAATTAAGATTTCCTGGGTTTCGAGGGATTCTAGCATCTTAGCTCGTCGTAACAGAGTTAGAATCGTTTGGTTCCACCGAAAACACACACTTTTGCGTTGCACTTCGTTTTGCAGGGCTGTATTGGACGGGACTTCGATCTACACAGAGAATCAAGATGTCGTGAGTTTCGAGGGATTCTGACAACTCAGCTCAACGTGAATGTGTACAGATCGTTCAATTTATCAAAGAGCACGGAATTCTTGCATGAACCATCATTTCGCACAGTTGTGTCCAACGAAAATTCGATAACCGTGAATTGAGACATTTCGAGTTTTGGGCCATTATTGCATCTCAGCTTGACATGAAATTTTTGAAAACGTTCGTCTCGACCAGAAATACAAGATTCTCGCGTTATTCGTTGTCTTGCACGGTTGCATTAAACGAATCATCGATCTACAGCGGAAATCGAGATATCCTCGGTTTCCAGTAATTCCGGCATCTCAGCTCGACGTGACTGAGACAAAATCGTTCATTTCGACCGAAAACATGAAATTCTTGCATGGAACGTCGTTTTGCACGAGTGTATTGAACAAAACTTCCATATACGGCAAGAATCGAGATGGCCCGTGTTTCGAGCTATTCTGGCTTCTTAACTCAACGTTAATGAGTACAAATTGTTAATATTCTCCAAAAACACTAAATCCGTGGATTAATGGTTATTTGGCACCACTCTATCGAACGAAAATTCGTCCAACGAGGATAGAGCCGTCCCGAGTTCCGGCCGATTATGGCATCTCAGCTTGACTTTAAAGTGTCAAAATCGATTATTTTGTCTCGAAACGCAAGATTCACGCGTTACTGGTCGTCTTGCACATTTATTTCGAACGAATCATCGATCTCCAACGCGAAAAAAGATTTCCTGGGTTTCGAATGATTCTACCATCTCAGCTCGTCGTAAAAGAGTGGGAATCGTTTATTTCGTCCGAAAACACACACTTTTGCGTTGAACGTCGTTTTGCAGGGCTGTATTGGACGGGACTCTGATCTACACAGAGAATCGAGATGTCGTGGGTTTCGAGGGATTCTGACAACTCAGCTCAACGTGAATGTGTATACAGATCGTTCAATTTATCAAAGAGCACGGAATTCTTGCATGAACCATCATTTCGCACAGTTGTGTCCAACGAAAAATCGATAACCGTGAATTGAGACATTTCGAGTTTTGGGCCATTATTGCATCTCAGCTCGACATAAAATTTTTGAAAACGTTTGTCTGGACCAGAGATACAAGATTCTCGCGTTATTCGTTGTCTTGCACGGTTGCATCAAACGAATCATCGATCTACAGCGGAAATCGAAATGTCCTCGGTTTCCAGTAATTCCGGCATCTCAGCTCGACGTGAATGAGACAAAATCGTTCATTTTGACCGAAAACATGAAATTCTTGCATGGAACGTCGTTTTGCACGAGTGTATTGAGCAAAACTTCCATATACGGCGAGAATCGAGAAGTCCCGTGTTTCCAGCTATTCTTGCTTCTCGACTCAACGTTAATGAGTACAAATTGTTAATATTCTCCAAAAACACTAAATCCGTGGATTAACGGTTGTTTTGCACCACTCTATCGAACGAAAATTCGTCCAACGAGGAAAGAGCCGTCCCGAGTTCCGGCCGATTATGGCATCTCTGCTTGACTTCAAAGTTTCACAATCGTTTATTTCGTCTCAAAACGCAAAATTCACGCGTTATTAGTCGGCTTGCACATTTATATCGAACAAATTATCGATCTCCAACGAAATAGAAGAATTCCTGGGTTTCGAATGATTCTAGCATCTCAGCTCGGCGAAAAAAGGGCCAAATCCGTTTATTTCGTACAAAAACACAGAATTCTAGCATTCAACGGCATTTCGCACAGCTGTATTAGACAAAGCTTCATCTACACAGAGAATCCGAGATGTCCTGGGTTTCGAGTGATTCTGGCATCTAAGCTCAACGTTAATGTGTACAAATCGTTTAATTTATCTGAATACACGAAATTCTTGCGTTTAACATCGTTTTGCTCGGCTGTATCGAACGAAAAATTGATTACCGATAATCGAGACGTCCTTAGTGTCGCTCGATTACAGCAACTTAGCTTGACGTATAAGGTTCAAATCGTTCATTTCCTCTGGAAACACAAGATTCTTGCGTTATCGATTAATCATCGATCTGCATCATGAATCAAGATGTCCCGAGTTTCGAGTGGTTCTAGGATCGTAGCTCGACGTAAATGAATTCGTATCGTTCAATTTGTTTGAATTCACGGAATTATTGAATCAAACGTCGTTGTGCACAACTGTATCGAACGAAAATCGATAACCGTGAATTGAGACATTTCGAGTTTTGGCCATTATTGGATCTCAGCTCGACATAAAATTTTCAAAAACGTTCATCTTGACGAGAAATACAAGATTCTTGCGTTATTCCTTGTCTTGCACGGTTGCATCAAACGAATCATTGATCCACAGCGAAAATCGCGATGTCGTCGGTTTCCAGTGATTCCGGCATCTCAGCTCGACGTGAATGAGACAGAATCGTTCATTTCGACCGAAAACACGGAATTCGTACATGGAACGTCGTTTTGCACAAGTGTATTGAACAAAACTTCTATTTACGGCGAGAATCGAGATGTCCCGTGTTTCGCGCTATTTTGGCTTCTTAACTCAACGTGAATGAGTACAAATTGTTAATATTCTCTAAAAACACTAAATCCGTGGATTAACGGTTGTTTTGCACCACTCTATCAAACGAAAATTCGTCCAACGAGGATAGAGCCGTCCCGAGTTCCGGCCGATTATAGCATCTCAGCTTGACTTTAAAGTGTCAAAATCGATTATTTTCTCTCGAAACGCAAGATTCACGCGTTATTGATCGTCTTGCACATTTATATCGAACGAATCATCGATCTCAAACTAGAAAGACGATTTCCTGGGTTTCGAATGATTCTACCATGTCAGCTTCTCGTAAAAGAGTTGGAATCGTTTATTTCGTCCGAAAACACAAACTTTTGCGTTGAACGTCGTTTTGCACGGCTGTATTGGACGGGAATTCGATCTACACAGAGAATCGAGATGTCGTGAGTTTCGAGGGATTCTGACAACTCAGCTCACCGTGAATCCGTACAGATCGTTCAATTTATCCGAGAGCACGGAATTCTTGCATGACCCATCATTTCCCACAGTTGTGTCCATCGAAAAATCGATAACCGTGAATTGGGACATTTCAAGTTTAGGGCCATTATTGCATCTCAGCTCGACATAAAATTTTTGAAAACGTTCGTCTTGACCAGAAATACAAGATTCTTGCGTTATTCGTTGTCTTGCACGGTTGTATCAAACGAATCATCGATCTACAGCTGAAATCGAGATGTCCTCGGTTTCCAGTAATTCCGGCATCTCAGCTCGACGTGAATGAGACAAAATCGCTTATTCCGACCGAAAACATAGAATCCTTGCATGGAACGTCGTTTTGCACGAGTGTATTGAACAAAACTTCCATATACGGCAAGAATTGAGATATCCCGTGTTTCGAGCTATTCTGGCTTCTTAACTCAACGTTAGTGAGTACAAATTGTTAATATTCTCCGAAAACACTAAATCCGTGGATTAACGGTTGTTTTGCACCACTCTATCGAACGAAAATTCGTCCAACGAGGATAGAGCCGTCCCGAGTTCCGGCCGATTATGGCATCTTAGCTTGGCTTTAAAGTGTCAAAATCGATTATTTTGTCTCGAAACGCAAGATTCACGCGTTATTGGTCGTCTTGCACATTTATATCGAACGAATCATCGATCTCTAACTAGAAAGAAGATTTCCTGGGGTTCGAATGATTCTAGCAACTCAGCTCGGCGAAAAAGGGCCAAATCCGTTCATTTTGTCCAAAAACACAGAATTCTTGCTTTCAACGTCATTTTGCAAAACTGTATTCGACAAAACTCTATCTAGACAGAGAATCCGAGATGTCCTGGGTTTCGAGTGATTCTGGCATCTCAGCTCAATGTTAATGTGTACAAATCGTTCAATTCATCTGAATACACGAAATTCTTGCCATGAACATCGTTTCACTCGGCTGTATCGAACGAAGAATTGATTACCGAGAATCGAGACGTCCTGAGTGTCGCTCGATTACAGCATCTCAGCTCGACGTATAAGGGTTAAAATCGTTAATTTAGTCTGAAAACACAAGATTCTTGCGTTATTGGTCGTCTTGCACAGCTGTATCGGATAAATCATTGATCTTTATCGAGAATCGAGATGTCCCGAGTTTCGAGTGGTTCTAGAATCTTAGCTCGACGTAAATGAAATAAAATTGTTTAATTTGTTTGAATTCACGGAATTCTGGAATTAAACGTCTTTGTGAACAACTGTATCGAACGAAAATTCGATAACCGAGAGTCGAGACATACCGAGTTTCGGGCGATTATAGAATCTCAGCTCAACATAAAAGTTTCAAAAACGTTTATTTCAAACAGAAATACGAGATCCTTGCGTTATTTGTGTTCCACGACGGCTGCATCGAACGAATCAACGTTCTAGACCGAGAACCGCGATGTCCTGGTTTTTGGTTGATTCTGGCTTCTTAACCCGACGTAAGTGAAACAAAATCATTCATTTTGTCCAGTAACACAAGAGCCTTGTGTTATCTGTCGTCTTGCACGACTGCAATGAACGAATCATGGATCTATAGCGGAAATGAAGTTGTCCCGAGATTCTAGCGATCCTGGCTTCTTGGCTCAACGTAGTGTCAAAATGGTTTAATCCATCCGGAAACACGTTATTTTTGTATTAAATGTCATTTTGCACATCTGTATCGGACGAATCATCGATCCACACGGAGAATTAAGATTTCCTGGGTTTCGAGGGATTCTAGCATCTTAGCTCGTCGTAACAGAGTTAGAATCGTTTGGTTCCACCGAAAACACACACTTTTGCGTTGCACTTCGTTTTGCAGGGCTGTATTGGACGGGACTTCGATCTACACAGAGAATCAAGATGTCGTGAGTTTCGAGGGATTCTGACAACTCAGCTCAACGTGAATGTGTACAGATCGTTCAATTTAAAAGAGCACGGAATTCTTGCATGAACCATCATTTCGCACAGTTGTGTCCAACGAAAATTCGATAACCGTGAATTGAGACATTTCGAGTTTTGGGCCATTATTGCATCTCAGCTCGACATAAAATTTTTGAAAACGTTCGTCTCGACCAGAAATACAAGATTCTCGCGTTATTCGTTGTCTTGCACGGTTGCATTAAACGAATCATCGATCTACAGCGGAAATCGAGATATCCTCGGTTTCCAGTAATTCCGGCATCTCAGCTCGACGTGACTGAGACAAAATCGTTCATTTCGACCGAAAACATGGAATTCTTGCATGGAACGTCGTTTTGCACGAGTGTATTGAACAAAACTTCCATATACGGCAAGAATCGAGATGGCCCGTGTTTCGAGCTATTCTGGCTTCTTAACTCAACGTTAATGAGTACAAATTGTTAATATTCTCCAAAAACACTAAATCCGTGGATTAATGGTTATTTGGCACCACTCTATCGAACGAAAATTCGTCCAACGAGGATAGAGCCGTCCCGAGTTCCGGCCGATTATGGCATCTCAGCTTGACTTTAAAGTGTCAAAATCGATTATTTCGTCTCGAAACGCAAGATTCACGCGTTACTGGTCGTCTTGCACATTTATTCCGAACGAATCATCGATCTCCAACGAGAAAAAAGATTTCCTGGGTTTCGAATGATTCTACCATCTCAGCTCGTCGTAAAAGAGTGGGAATCGTTTATTTCGTCCGAAAACGCACACTTTTGCGTTGAACGTCGTTTTGCAGGGCTGTATTGGACGGGACTCTGATCTACACAGAGAATCGAGATGTCGTGAGTTTCGAGGGATTCTGACAACTCAGCTCAACGTGAATGTGTACAGATCGTTTAATTTATCCAAGAAAACGGAATTCTTGCATGAACCATCATTTCGCACAGTTGTGTCCAACGAAAAATCGATAACCGTGAATTGAGACATTTCGAGTTTTGATCCATTATTGCATCTCAGCTCGACATAAAATTTTTGAAAACGTTTGTCTGGACCAGAAATACAAGATTCTCGCGTTATTCGTTGTCTTGCACGGTTGTATCAAACGAATCATCGATCTACAGCTGAAATCGAGATGTCCTCGGTTTCTAGTAATTCCGGCATCTCAGCTCGATGTGAATGAGACAAAATCGCTTATTCCGACCGAAAACATAGAATCCTTGCCTGGAACGTCGTTTTGCACGAGTGTATCGAACAAAACTTCCATATACGGCGAGAATCGAGAAGTCCCGTGTTTCCAGCTATTCTTGCTTCTCGACTCAACGTTAATGAGTACAAATTGTTAATATTCTCCAAAAACACTAAATCCGTGGATTAACGGTTGTTTTGCACCACTCTATCGAACGAAAATTCGTCCAACGAGGAAAGAGCCGTCCCGAGTTCCGGCCGATTATGGCATCTCTGCTTGACTTCAAAGTTTCACAATCGTTTATTTCGTCTCAAAACGCAAGATTCACGCGTTATTAGTCGGCTTGCACATTTATATCGAACAAATTATCGATCTCCAACGAAATAGAAGAATTCCTGGGTTTCGAATGATTCTAGCATCTCAGCTCGGCGAAAAAAGGGCCAAATCCGTTTATTTCGTACAAAAACACAGAATTCTAGCATTCAACGGCATTTCGCACAGCTGTATTAGACAAAGCTTCATCTACACAGAGAATCCGAGATGTCCTGGGTTTCGAGTGATTCTGGCATCTAAGCTCAACGTTAATGTGTACAAATCGTTTAATTTATCTGAATACACGAAATTCTTGCGTTTAACATCGTTTTGCTCGGCTGTATCGAACGAAAAATTGATTACCGATAATCGAGACGTCCTTAGTGTCGCTCGATTACAGCAACTTACCTTGACGTATAAGGGTTCAAATCGTTCATTTCCTCTGGAAACACAAGATTCTTGCGTTATCGATTAATCATCGATCTGCATCATGAATCAAGATGTCCCGAGTTTCGAGTGGTTCTAGGATCGTAGCTCGACGTAAATGAATTCGTATCGTTCAATTTGTTTGAATTCACGGAATTATTGAATCAAACGTCGTTGTGCACAACTGTATCGAACGAAAATCGATAACCGTGAATTGAGACATTTCGAGTTTTGGGCCATTATTGGATCTCAGCTCGACATAAAATTTTCAAAAACGTTCATCTTGACGAGAAATACAAGATTCTTGCGTTATTCCTTGTCTTGCACGGTTGCATCAAACGAATCATTGATCCACAGCGAAAATCGCGATGTCGTCGGTTTCCAGTGATTCCGGCATCTCAGCTCGACGTGAATGAGACAGAATCGTTCATTTCGACCGAAAACACGGAATTCGTACATGGAACGTCGTTTTGCACAAGTGTATTGAACAAAACTTCTATTTACGGCGAGAATCGAGATGTCCCGTGTTTCGCGCTATTTTGGCTTCTTAACTCAACGTGAATGAGTACAAATTGTTAATATTCTCTAAAAACACTAAATCCGTGGATTAACGGTTGTTTTGCACCACTCTATCAAACGAAAATTCGTCCAACGAGGATAGAGCCGTCCCGAGTTCCGGCCGATTATAGCATCTCAGCTTGACTTTAAAGTGTCAAAATCGATTATTTTCTCTCGAAACGCAAGATTCACGCGTTATTGATCGTCTTGCACATTTATATCGAACGAATCATCGATCTCAAACTAGAAAGACGATTTCCTGGGTTTCGAATGATTCTACCATGTCAGCTTCTCGTAAAAGAGTTGGAATCGTTTATTTCGTCCGAAAACACAAACTTTTGCGTTGAACGTCGTTTTGCACGGCTGTATTGGACGGGAATTCGATCTACACAGAGAATCGAGATGTCGTGAGTTTCGAGGGATTCTGACAACTCAGCTCACCGTGAATCCGTACAGATCGTTCAATTTATCCGAGAGCACGGAATTCTTGCATGACCCATCATTTCCCACAGTTGTGTCCATCGAAAAATCGATAACCGTGAATTGGGACATTTCAAGTTTAGGGCCATTATTGCATCTCAGCTCGACATAAAATTTTTGAAAACGTTCGTCTTGACCAGAAATACAAGATTCTTGCGTTATTCGTTGTCTTGCACGGTTGTATCAAACGAATCATCGATCTACAGCTGAAATCGAGATGTCCTCGGTTTCCAGTAATTCCGGCATCTCAGCTCGACGTGAATGAGACAAAATCGCTTATTCCGACCGAAAACATAGAATCCTTGCATGGAACGTCGTTTTGCACGAGTGTATTGAACAAAACTTCCATATACGGCAAGAATTGAGATATCCCGTGTTTCGAGCTATTCTGGCTTCTTAACTCAACGTTAGTGAGTACAAATTGTTAATATTCTCCGAAAACACTAAATCCGTGGATTAACGGTTGTTTTGCACCACTCTATCGAACGAAAATTCGTCCAACGAGGATAGAGCCGTCCCGAGTTCCGGCCGATTATGGCATCTTAGCTTGGCTTTAAAGTGTCAAAATCGATTATTTTGTCTCGAAACGCAAGATTCACGCGTTATTGGTCGTCTTGCACATTTATATCGAACGAATCATCGATCTCTAACTAGAAAGAAGATTTCCTGGGGTTCGAATGATTCTAGCAACTCAGCTCGGCGAAAAAGGGCCAAATCCGTTCATTTTGTCCAAAAACACAGAATTCTTGCTTTCAACGTCATTTTGCAAAACTGTATTCGACAAAACTCTATCTAGACAGAGAATCCGAGATGTCCTGGGTTTCGAGTGATTCTGGCATCTCAGCTCAATGTTAATGTGTACAAATCGTTCAATTCATCTGAATACACGAAATTCTTGCCATGAACATCGTTTCACTCGGCTGTATCGAACGAAGAATTGATTACCGAGAATCGAGACGTCCTGAGTGTCGCTCGATTACAGCATCTCAGCTCGACGTATAAGGGTTAAAATCGTTAATTTAGTCTGAAAACACAAGATTCTTGCGTTATTGGTCGTCTTGCACAGCTGTATCGGATAAATCATTGATCTTTATCGAGAATCGAGATGTCCCGAGTTTCGAGTGGTTCTAGAATCTTAGCTCGACGTAAATGAAATAAAATTGTTTAATTTGTTTGAATTCACGGAATTCTGGAATTAAACGTCTTTGTGAACAACTGTATCGAACGAAAATTCGATAACCGAGAGTCGAGACATACCGAGTTTCGGGCGATTATAGAATCTCAGCTCAACATAAAAGTTTCAAAAACGTTTATTTCAAACAGAAATACGAGATCCTTGCGTTATTTGTGTTCCACGACGGCTGCATCGAACGAATCAACGTTCTAGACCGAGAACCGCGATGTCCTGGTTTTTGGTTGATTCTGGCTTCTTAACCCGACGTAAGTGAAACAAAATCATTCATTTTGTCCAGTAACACAAGAGCCTTGTGTTATCTGTCGTCTTGCACGACTGCAATGAACGAATCATGGATCTATAGCGGAAATGAAGTTGTCCCGAGATTCTAGCGATCCTGGCTTCTTGGCTCAACGTAGTGTCAAAATGGTTTAATCCATCCGGAAACACGTTATTTTTGTATTAAATGTCATTTTGCACATCTGTATCGGACGAATCATCGATCCACACGGAGAATTAAGATTTCCTGGGTTTCGAGGGATTCTAGCATCTTAGCTCGTCGTAACAGAGTTAGAATCGTTTGGTTCCACCGAAAACACACACTTTTGCGTTGCACTTCGTTTTGCAGGGCTGTATTGGACGGGACTTCGATCTACACAGAGAATCAAGATGTCGTGAGTTTCGAGGGATTCTGACAACTCAGCTCAACGTGAATGTGTACAGATCGTTCAATTTAAAAGAGCACGGAATTCTTGCATGAACCATCATTTCGCACAGTTGTGTCCAACGAAAATTCGATAACCGTGAATTGAGACATTTCGAGTTTTGGGCCATTATTGCATCTCAGCTCGACATAAAATTTTTGAAAACGTTCGTCTCGACCAGAAATACAAGATTCTCGCGTTATTCGTTGTCTTGCACGGTTGCATTAAACGAATCATCGATCTACAGCGGAAATCGAGATATCCTCGGTTTCCAGTAATTCCGGCATCTCAGCTCGACGTGACTGAGACAAAATCGTTCATTTCGACCGAAAACATGGAATTCTTGCATGGAACGTCGTTTTGCACGAGTGTATTGAACAAAACTTCCATATACGGCAAGAATCGAGATGGCCCGTGTTTCGAGCTATTCTGGCTTCTTAACTCAACGTTAATGAGTACAAATTGTTAATATTCTCCAAAAACACTAAATCCGTGGATTAATGGTTATTTGGCACCACTCTATCGAACGAAAATTCGTCCAACGAGGATAGAGCCGTCCCGAGTTCCGGCCGATTATGGCATCTCAGCTTGACTTTAAAGTGTCAAAATCGATTATTTTGTCTCGAAACGCAAGATTCACGCGTTACTGGTCGTCTTGCACATTTATTCCGAACGAATCATCGATCTCCAACGAGAAAAAAGATTTCCTGGGTTTCGAATGATTCTACCATCTCAGCTCGTCGTAAAAGAGTGGGAATCGTTTATTTCGTCCGAAAACGCACACTTTCGCGTTGAACGTCGTTTTGCAGGGCTGTATTGGACGGGACTCTGATCTACACAGAGAATCGAGATGTCGTGAGTTTCGAGGGATTCTGACAACTCAGCTCAACGTGAATGTGTACAGATCGTTTAATTTATCCAAGAAAACGGAATTCTTGCATGAACCATCATTTCGCACAGTTGTGTCCAACGAAAAATCGATAACCGTGAATTGAGACATTTCGAGTTTTGGGCCATTATTGCATCTCAGCTCGACATAAAATTTTTGAAAACGTTTGTCTGGACCAGAAATACAAGATTCTCGCGTTATTCGTTGTCTTGCACGGTTGTATCAAACGAATCATCGATCTACAGCTGAAATCGAGATGTCCTCGGTTTCTAGTAATTCCGGCATCTCAGCTCGATGTGAATGAGACAAAATCGCTTATTCCGACCGAAAACATAGAATCCTTGCCTGGAACGTCGTTTTGCACGAGTGTATCGAACAAAACTTCCATATACGGCGAGAATCGAGAAGTCCCGTGTTTCCAGCTATTCTTGCTTCTCGACTCAACGTTAATGAGTACAAATTGTTAATATTCTCCAAAAACACTAAATCCGTGGATTAACGGTTGTTTTGCACCACTCTATCGAACGAAAATTCGTCCAACGAGGAAAGAGCCGTCCCGAGTTCCGGCCGATTATGGCATCTCTGCTTGACTTCAAAGTTTCACAATCGTTTATTTCGTCTCAAAACGCAAGATTCACGCGTTATTAGTCGGCTTGCACATTTATATCGAACAAATTATCGATCTCCAACGAAATAGAAGAATTCCTGGGTTTCGAATGATTCTAGCATCTCAGCTCGGCGAAAAAAGGGCCAAATCCGTTTATTTCGTACAAAAACACAGAATTCTAGCATTCAACGGCATTTCGCACAGCTGTATTAGACAAAGCTTCATCTACACAGAGAATCCGAGATGTCCTGGGTTTCGAGTGATTCTGGCATCTAAGCTCAACGTTAATGTGTACAAATCGTTTAATTTATCTGAATACACGAAATTCTTGCGTTTAACATCGTTTTGCTCGGCTGTATCGAACGAAAAATTGATTACCGATAATCGAGACGTCCTTAGTGTCGCTCGATTACAGCAACTTAGCTTGACGTATAAGGGTTCAAATCGTTCATTTCCTCTGGAAACACAAGATTCTTGCGTTATCGATTAATCATCGATCTGCATCATGAATCAAGATGTCCCGAGTTTCGAGTGGTTCTAGGATCGTAGCTCGACGTAAATGAATTCGTATCGTTCAATTTGTTTGAATTCACGGAATTATTGAATCAAACGTCGTTGTGCACAACTGTATCGAACGAAAATCGATAACCGTGAATTGAGACATTTCGAGTTTTGGGCCATTATTGGATCTCAGCTCGACATAAAATTTTCAAAAACGTTCATCTTGACGAGAAATACAAGATTCTTGCGTTATTCCTTGTCTTGCACGGTTGCATCAAACGAATCATTGATCCACAGCGAAAATCGCGATGTCGTCGGTTTCCAGTGATTCCGGCATCTCAGCTCGACGTGAATGAGACAGAATCGTTCATTTCGACCGAAAACACGGAATTCGTACATGGAACGTCGTTTTGCACAAGTGTATTGAACAAAACTTCTATTTACGGCGAGAATCGAGATGTCCCGTGTTTCGCGCTATTTTGGCTTCTTAACTCAACGTGAATGAGTACAAATTGTTAATATTCTCTAAAAACACTAAATCCGTGGATTAACGGTTGTTTTGCACCACTCTATCAAACGAAAATTCGTCCAACGAGGATAGAGCCGTCCCGAGTTCCGGCCGATTATAGCATCTCAGCTTGACTTTAAAGTGTCAAAATCGATTATTTTCTCTCGAAACGCAAGATTCACGCGTTATTGATCGTCTTGCACATTTATATCGAACGAATCATCGATCTCAAACTAGAAAGACGATTTCCTGGGTTTCGAATGATTCTACCATGTCAGCTTCTCGTAAAAGAGTTGGAATCGTTTATTTCGTCGGAAAACACAAACTTTTGCGTTGAACGTCGTTTTGCACGGCTGTATTGGACGGGAATTCGATCTACACAGAGAATCGAGATGTCGTGAGTTTCGAGGGATTCTGACAACTCAGCTCACCGTGAATCCGTACAGATCGTTCAATTTATCCGAGAGCACGGAATTCTTGCATGACCCATCATTTCCCACAGTTGTGTCCATCGAAAAATCGATAACCGTGAATTGGGACATTTCAAGTTTAGGGCCATTATTGCATCTCAGCTCGACATAAAATTTTTGAAAACGTTCGTCTTGACCAGAAATACAAGATTCTTGCGTTATTCGTTGTCTTGCACGGTTGTATCAAACGAATCATCGATCTACAGCTGAAATCGAGATGTCCTCGGTTTCCAGTAATTCCGGCATCTCAGCTCGACGTGAATGAGACAAAATCGCTTATTCCGACCGAAAACATAGAATTCTTGCATGGAACGTCGTTTTGCACGAGTGTATTGAACAAAACTTCCATATACGGCAAGAATTGAGATATCCCGTGTTTCGAGCTATTCTGGCTTCTTAACTCAACGTTAGTGAGTACAAATTGTTAATATTCTCCGAAAACACTAAATCCGTGGATTAACGGTTGTTTTGCACCACTCTATCGAACGAAAATTCGTCCAACGAGGATAGAGCCGTCCCGAGTTCCGGCCGATTATGGCATCTTAGCTTGGCTTTAAAGTGTCAAAATCGATTATTTTGTCTCGAAACGCAAGATTCACGCGTTATTGGTCGTCTTGCACATTTATATCGAACGAATCATCGATCTCTAACTAGAAAGAAGATTTCCTGGGGTTCGAATGATTCTAGCAACTCAGCTCGGCGAAAAAGGGCCAAATCCGTTCATTTTGTCCAAAAACACAGAATTCTTGCTTTCAACGTCATTTTGCAAAACTGTATTCGACAAAACTCTATCTAGACAGAGAATCCGAGATGTCCTGGGTTTCGAGTGATTCTGGCATCTCAGCTCAATGTTAATGTGTACAAATCGTTCAATTCATCTGAATACACGAATATCTTGCCATGAACATCGTTTCACTCGGCTGTATCGAACGAAGAATTGATTACCGAGAATCGAGACGTCCTGAGTGTCGCTCGATTACAGCATCTCAGCTCGACGTATAAGGGTTAAAATCGTTAATTTAGTCTGAAAACACAAGATTCTTGCGTTATTGGTCGTCTTGCACAGCTGTATCGGATAAATCATTGATCTTTATCGAGAATCGAGATGTCCCGAGTTTCGAGTGGTTCTAGAATCTTAGCTCGACGTAAATGAAATAAAATTGTTTAATTTGTTTGAATTCACGGAATTCTGGAATTAAACGTCTTTGTGAACAACTGTATCGAACGAAAATTCGATAACCGAGAGTCGAGACATACCGAGTTTCGGGCGATTATAGAATCTCAGCTCAACATAAAAGTTTCAAAAACGTTTATTTCAAACAGAAATACGAGATCCTTGCGTTATTTGTGTTCCACGACGGCTGCATCGAACGAATCAACGTTCTAGACCGAGAACCGCGATGTCCTGGTTTTTGGTTGATTCTGGCTTCTTAACCCGACGTAAGTGAAACAAAATCATTCATTTTGTCCAGTAACACAAGAGCCTTGTGTTATCTGTCGTCTTGCACGACTGCAATGAACGAATCATGGATCTATAGCGGAAATGAAGTTGTCCCGAGATTCTAGCGATCCTGGCTTCTTGGCTCAACGTAGTGTCAAAATGGTTTAATCCATCCGGAAACACGTTATTTTTGTATTAAATGTCATTTTGCACATCTGTATCGGACGAATCATCGATCCACACGGAGAATTAAGATTTCCTGGGTTTCGAGGGATTCTAGCATCTTAGCTCGTCGTAACAGAGTTAGAATCGTTTGGTTCCACCGAAAACACACACTTTTGCGTTGCACTTCGTTTTGCAGGGCTGTATTGGACGGGACTTCGATCTACACAGAGAATCAAGATGTCGTGAGTTTCGAGGGATTCTGACAACTCAGCTCAACGTGAATGTGTACAGATCGTTCAATTTAAAAGAGCACGGAATTCTTGCATGAACCATCATTTCGCACAGTTGTGTCCAACGAAAATTCGATAACCGTGAATTGAGACATTTCGAGTTTTGGGCCATTATTGCATCTCAGCTCGACATAAAATTTTTGAAAACGTTCGTCTCGACCAGAAATACAAGATTCTCGCGTTATTCGTTGTCTTGCACGGTTGCATTAAACGAATCATCGATCTACAGCGGAAATCGAGATATCCTCGGTTTCCAGTAATTCCGGCATCTCAGCTCGACGTGACTGAGACAAAATCGTTCATTTCGACCGAAAACATGGAATTCTTGCATGGAACGTCGTTTTGCACGAGTGTATTGAACAAAACTTCCATATACGGCAAGAATCGAGATGGCCCGTGTTTCGAGCTATTCTGGCTTCTTAACTCAACGTTAATGAGTACAAATTGTTAATATTCTCCAAAAACACTAAATCCGTGGATTAATGGTTATTTGGCACCACTCTATCGAACGAAAATTCGTCCAACGAGGATAGAGCCGTCCCGAGTTCCGGCCGATTATGGCATCTCAGCTTGACTTTAAAGTGTCAAAATCGATTATTTTGTCTCGAAACGCAAGATTCACGCGTTACTGGTCGTCTTGCACATTTATTCCGAACGAATCATCGATCTCCAACGAGAAAAAAGATTTCCTGGGTTTCGAATGATTCTACCATCTCAGCTCGTCGTAAAAGAGTGGGAATCGTTTATTTCGTCCGAAAACACACACTTTTGCGTTGAACGTCGTTTTGCAGGGCTGTATTGGACGGGGCTCTGATCTACACAGAGAATCGAGATGTCGTGAGTTTCGAGGGATTCTGACAACTCAGCTCAACGTGAATGTGTACAGATCGTTTAATTTATCCAAGAAAACGGAATTCTTGCATGAACCATCATTTCGCACAGTTGTGTCCAACGAAAAATCGATAACCGTGAATTGAGACATTTCGAGTTTTGGGCCATTATTGCATCTCAGCTCGACATAAAATTTTTGAAAACGTTTGTCTGGACCAGAAATACAAGATTCTCGCGTTATTCGTTGTCTTGCACGGTTGTATCAAACGAATCATCGATCTACAGCTGAAATCGAGATGTCCTCGGTTTCTAGTAATTCCGGCATCTCAGCTCGACGTGAATGAGACAAAATCGCTTATTCCGACCGAAAACATAGAATCCTTGCCTGGAACGTCGTTTTGCACGAGTGTATTGAACAAAACTTCCATATACGGCAAGAATCGAGATATCCCGTGTTTCGAGCTATTCTGGCTTCTTAACTCAACGTTAATGAGTACAAATCGTTAATATTCTCCGAAAACACTAAATCCGTGGATTAACGGTTATTTTGCACCACTCTATCGAACGAAAATTCGTCCAACGAGGATAGAGCCGTCCCGAGTTCCGGCCTATTATGGCATCTCAGCTGGACTTTGAAGTGTCAAAATCGATTATTTTGTCTCGAAACGCAAGATTCACGCGTTACTGGTCGTCTTGCACATTTATTCCGAACAAATCATCGATCTCCAACGAGAAAAAAGATTTCCTGGGTTTCGAATGATTCTACCATCTCAGCTCGTCGTAAAAGAGTTGGAATCGTTTATTTCGTCCGAAAACACACACTTTTGCGTTGAACGTCGTTTTGCAGGGCTGTATTGGACGGGACTCTGATCTACACAGAGAATCGAGATGTCGTGGGTTTCGAGGGATTCTGACAACTCAGCTCAACGTGAATGTGTACAGATCGTTCAATTTATCAAAGAGCACGGAATTCTTGCATGAACTATCATTTCGCACAGTTGTGTCCAACGAAAAATCGATAACCGTGAATTGAGACATTTCGAGTTTTGGGCCATTATTGCATCTCAGCTCGACATAAAATTTTTGAAAACGTTTGTCTGGACCAGAAATACAAGATTCTCGCGTTATTCGTTGTCTTGCACGGTTGCATCAAACGAATCATCGATCTACAGCGGAAATCGAAATGTCCTCGGTTTCCAGTAATTCCGGCATCTCAGCTCGACGTGAATGAGACAAAATCGTTCATTTTGACCGAAAACATGGAATTCTTGCATGGAACGTCGTTTTGCACGAGTGTATTGAGCAAAACTTCCATATACGGCGAGAATCGAGAAGTCCCGTGTTTCCAGCTATTCTTGCTTCTCGAATCAACGTTAATGAGTACAAATTGTTAATATTCTCCAAAAACACTAAATCCGTGGATTAACGGTTGTTTTGCACCACTCTATCGAACGAAAATTCGTCCAACGAGGAAAGAGCCGTCCCGAGTTCCGGCCGATTATGGCATCTCTGCTTGACTTCAAAGTTTCACAATCGTTTATTTCGTCTCAAAACGCAAGATTCACGCGTTATTAGTCGGCTTGCACATTTATATCGAACAAATTATCGATCTTCAACGAAATAGAAGATTTCCTGGGTTTCGAATGATTCTAGCATCTCAGCTTGGCGAAAAAAGGGCCAAATCCGTTTATTTCGTACAAAAACACACAATTCTAGCATTCAACGGCATTTCGCACAGCTGTATTAGACAAAGCTTCATCTACACAGAGAATCCGAGATGTCCTGGGTTTCGAGTGATTCTGGCATCTCAGCTCAACGTTAATGTGTACAAATCGTTTAATTCATCTAAATACACGAAATTCTTGCGTTGAACATCGTTTTGCTAGGCTGTATCGAACGAAAAATTGATTACCGATAACCGAGAAATCCTTAGTGTCGCTCGATTACAGCAACTTAGCTTGACGTATAAGGGTTCAAATCGTTCATTTTCTCTGAAAACACAAGATTCTTGCGTTATCGATTAATCATCGATCTGCATCATGAATCAAGATGTCCCGAGTTTCGAGTGGTTCTAGAATCGTAGCTCGACGTAAATGAATTCGTCCCGTTCAATTTGTTTGAATTCACGGAATTATTGAATCAAACGTCGTTGTGCACAACTGTATCGAACGAAAATCGATAACCGTGAATCGAGACATTTCGAGTTTTGGGCCATTATTGCATCTCAGCTCGAAATAAAATTTTCAAAAACGTTCATCTTGACGAGAAATACAAGATTCTTGCGTTATTCCTTGTCTTGCACGGTTGCATCAAACGAATCATTGATCCACAGCGAAAATCGCGATGTCGTCGGTTTCCAGTGATTCCGGCATCTCAGCTCGACGTGAATGAGACAAAATCGTTCATTTCGACCGAAAACACGGAATTCGTGCATGGAACGTCGTTTTGCACAAGTGTATTGAACAAAACTTCTATTTACGGCGAGAATCGAGATGTCCTGTGTTTCGAGCTATTTTGGCTTCTTAACTCAACGTGAATGAGTACAAATTGTTAATATTCTCTAAAAACACTAAATCCGTGGATTAACGGTTGTTTTGCACCACTCTATCAAACGAAAATTCGTCCAACGAGGATAGAGCCGTCCCGAGTTCCGGCCGATTATGGCATCTCAGCTTGACATTAAAGTGTCAAAATCGAATATTTTGTCTCGAAACGCAAGATTCACGCGTTATTGATCGTCTTGCACATTTATATCGAACGAATCATCGATCTCAAACTAGAAAGACGATTTCCTGGGTATCGAATGATTCTACCATGTCAGCTTCTCGTAAAAGAGTTGGAATCGTTTATTTCGTCTGAAAACACACACTTTTGCGTTGAACGTCGTTTTGCACGGCTGTATTGGACGGGAATTCGATCTACACAGAGAATCGAGATGTCGTGAGTTTCGAGGGATTCTGACAACTCAGCTCAACGTGAATGTGTACAGATCGTTTAATTTATCCAAGAAAACGGAATTCTTGCATGAACCATCATTTCGCACAGTTGTGTCCAACGAAAAATCGATAACCGTGAATTGAGACATTTCGAGTTTTGGGCCATTATTGCATCTCAGCTAGACATAAAATTTTTGAAAACGTTTGTCTGGACCAGAAATACAAGATTCTCGCGTTATTCGTTGTCTTGCACGGTTGTATCAAACGAATCATCGATCTACAGCTGAAATCGAGATGTCCTCGGTTTCTAGTAATTCCGGCATCTCAGCTCGACGTGAATGAGACAAAATCGCTTATTCCGACCGAAAACATAGAATCCTTGCCTGGAACGTCGTTTTGCACGAGTGTATTGAACAAAACTTCCATATACGGCAAGAATCGAGATATCCCGTGTTTCGAGCTATTCTGGCTTCTTAACTCAACGTTAATGAGTACAAATCGTTAATATTCTCCAAAAACACTAAATCCGTGGATTAACGGTTATTTTGCACCACTCTATCGAACGAAAATTCGTCCAACGAGGATAGAGCCGTCCCGAGTTCCGGCCTATTATGGCATCTCAGCTGGACTTTGAAGTGTCAGAATCGATTATTTTGTCTCGAAACGCAAGATTCACGCGTTACTGGTCGTCTTGCACATTTATTCCGAACAAATCATCGATCTCCAACGAGAAAAAAGATTTCCTGGGTTTCGAATGATTCTACCATCTCAGCTCGTCGTAAAAGAGTTGGAATCGTTTATTTCGTCCGAAAACACACACTTTTGCGTTGAACGTCGTTTTGCAGGGCTGTATTGGACGGGACTCTGATCTACACAGAGAATCGAGATGTCGTGGGTTTCGAGGGATTCTGACAACTCAGCTCAACGTGAATGTGTACAGATCGTTCAATTTATCAAAGAGCACAGAATTCTTGCATGAACCATCATTTCGCACAGTTGTGTCCAACGAAAAATCGATAACCGTGAATTGAGACATTTCGAGTTTTGGGCCATTATTGCATCTCAGCTCGACATAAAATTTTTGAAAACGTTTGTCTGGACCAGAAATACAAGATTCTCGCGTTATTCGTTGTCTTGCACGGTTGCATCAAACGAATCATCGATCTACAGCGGAAATCGAAATGTCCTCGGTTTCCAGTAATTCCGGCATCTCAGCTCGACGTGAATGAGACAAAATCGTTCATTTTGACCGAAAACATGGAATTCTTGCATGGAACGTCGTTTTGCACGAGTGTATTGAGCAAAACTTCCATATACGGCGAGAATCGAGAAGTCCCGTGTTTCCAGCTATTCTTGCTTCTCGAATCAACGTTAATGAGTACAAATTGTTAATATTCTCCAAAAACACTAAATCCGTGGATTAACGGTTGTTTTGCACCACTCTATCGAACGAAAATTCGTCCAACGAGGAAAGAGCCGTCCCGAGTTCCGGCCGATTATGGCATCTCTGCTTGACTTCAAAGTTTCACAATCGTTTATTTCGTCTCAAAACGCAAGATTCACGCGTTATTAGTCGGCTTGCACATTTATATCGAACAAATTATCGATCTCCAACGAAATAGAAGATTTCCTGGGTTTCGAATGATTCTAGCATCTCAGCTCGGCGAAAAAAGGGCCAAATCCGTTTATTTCGTACAAAAACACAGAATTCTGGCATTCAACGGCATTTGGCACAGCTGTATTAGACAAAGCTTCATCTACACAGAGAATCCGAGATGTCCTGGGTTTCGAGTGATTCTGGCATCTCAGCTCAACGTTAATGTGTACAAATCGTTTAATTCATCTAAATACACGAAATTCTTGCGTTGAACATCGTTTTGCTCGGCTGTATCGAACGAAAAATTGATTACCGATAATCGAGACGTCCTTAGTGTCGCTCGATTACAGCAACTTAGCTTGACGTATAAGGGTTCAAATCGTTCATTTTCTCTGAAAACACAAGATTCTTGCGTTATCGATTAATCATCGATCTGCATCATGAATCAAGATGTCCCGAGTTTCGAGTGGTTCTAGAATCGTAGCTCGACGTAAATGAATTCGTATCGTTCAATTTGTTTGAATTCACGGAATTATTGAATCAAACGTCGTTGTGCACAACTGTATCGAACGAAAATCGATAACCGTGAATCGAGACATTTCGAGTTTTGGGCCATTATTGCATCTCAGCTCGAAATAAAATTTTCAAAAACGTTCATCTTGACGAGAAATACAAGATTCTTGCGTTATTCCTTGTCTTGCACGGTTGCATCAAACGAATCATTGATCCACAGCGAAAATCGCGATGTCGTCGGTTTCCAGTGATTCCGGCATCTCAGCTCGACGTGAATGAGACAAAATCGTTCATTTCGACCGAAAACACGGAATTCGTGCATGGAACGTCGTTTTGCACAAGTGTATTGAACAAAACTTCTATTTACGGCGAGAATCGAGATGTCCTGTGTTTCGAGCTATTTTGGCTTCTTAACTCAACGTGAATGAGTACAAATTGTTAATATTCTCTAAAAACACTAAATCCGTGGATTAACGGTTGTTTTGCACCACTCTATCAAACGAAAATTCGTCCAACGAGGATAGAGCCGTCCCGAGTTCCGGCCTATTATGGCATCTCAGCTTGACATTAAAGTGTCAAAATCGAATATTTTGTCTCGAAACGCAAGATTCACGCGTTATTGATCGTCTTGCACATTTATATCGAACGAATCATCGATCTCAAACTAGAAAGACGATTTCCTGGGTATCGAATGATTCTACCATGTCAGCTTCTCGTAAAAGAGTTGGAATCGTTTATTTCGTCTGAAAACACACACTTTTGCGTTGAACGTCGTTTTGCAGGGCTGTATTGGACGGGAATTCGATCTACACAGAGAATCGAGATGTCGTGAGTTTCGAGGGATTCTGACAACTCAGCTCAACGTGAATGTGTACAGATCGTTTAATTTATCCAAGAAAACGGAATTCTTGCATGAACCATCATTTCGCACAGTTGTGTCCAACGAAAAATCGATAACCGTGAATTGAGACATTTCGAGTTTTGGGCCATTATTGCATCTCAGCTCGACATAAAATTTTTGAAAACGTTTGTCTGGACCAGAAATACAAGATTCTCGCGTTATTCGTTGTCTTGCACGGTTGTATCAAACGAATCATCGATCTACAGCTGAAATCGAGATGTCCTCGGTTTCTAGTAATTCCGGCATCTCAGCTCGACGTGAATGAGACAAAATCGCTTATTCCGACCGAAAACATAGAATCCTTGCCTGGAACGTCGTTTTGCACGAGTGTATTGAACAAAACTTCCATATACGGCAAGAATCGAGATATCCCGTGTTTCGAGCTATTCTGGCTTCTTAACTCAACGTTAATGAGTACAAATCGTCAATATTCTCCAAAAACACTAAATCCGTGGATTAACGGTTATTTTGCACCACTCTATCGAACGAAAATTCGTCCAACGAGGATAGAGCCGTCCCGAGTTCCGGCCTATTATGGCATCTCAGCTGGACTTTGAAGTGTCAAAATCGATTATTTTGTCTCGAAACGCAAGATTCACGCGTTACTGGTCGTCTTGCACATTTATTCCGAACAAATCATCGATCTCCAACGAGAAAAAAGATTTCCTGGGTTTCGAATGATTCTACCATCTCAGCTCGTCGTAAAAGAGTTGGAATCGTTTATTTCGTCCGAAAACACACACTTTTGCGTTGAACGTCGTTTTGCAGGGCTGTATTGGACGGGACTCTGATCTACACAGAGAATCGAGATGTCGTGGGTTTCGAGGGATTCTGACAACTCAGCTCAACGTGAATGTGTACAGATCGTTCAATTTATCAAAGAGCACAGAATTCTTGCATGAACCATCATTTCGCACAGTTGTGTCCAACGAAAAATCGATAACCGTGAATTGAGACATTTCGAGTTTTGGGCCATTATTGCATCTCAGCTCGACATAAAATTTTTGAAAACGTTTGTCTGGACCAGAAATACAAGATTCTCGCGTTATTCGTTGTCTTGCACGGTTGCATCAAACGAATCATCGATCTACAGCGGAAATCGAAATGTCCTCGGTTTCCAGTAATTCCGGCATCTCAGCTCGACGTGAATGAGACAAAATCGTTCATTTTGACCGAAAACATGGAATTCTTGCATGGAACGTCGTTTTGCACGAGTGTATTGAGCAAAACTTCCATATACGGCGAGAATCGAGAAGTCCCGTGTTTCCAGCTATTCTTGCTTCTCGAATCAACGTTAATGAGTACAAATTGTTAATATTCTCCAAAAACACTAAATCCGTGGATTAACGGTTGTTTTGCACCACTCTATCGAACGAAAATTCGTCCAACGAGGAAAGAGCCGTCCCGAGTTCCGGCCGATTATGGCATCTCTGCTTGACTTCAAAGTTTCACAATCGTTTATTTCGTCTCAAAACGCAAGATTCACGCGTTATTAGTCGGCTTGCACATTTATATCGAACAAATTATCGATCTCCAACGAAATAGAAGATTTCCTGGGTTTCGAATGATTCTAGCATCTCAGCTCGGCGAAAAAAGGGCCAAATCCGTTTATTTCGTACAAAAACACAGAATTCTGGCATTCAACGGCATTTCGCACAGCTGTATTAGACAAAGCTTCATCTACACAGAGAATCCGAGATGTCCTGGGTTTCGAGTGATTCTGGCATCTCAGCTCAACGTTAATGTGTACAAATCGTTTAATTCATCTAAATACACGAAATTCTTGCGTTGAACATCGTTTTGCTCGGCTGTATCGAACGAAAAATTGATTACCGATAATCGAGACGTCCTTAGTGTCGCTCGATTACAGCAACTTAGCTTGACGTATAAGGGTTCAAATCGTTCATTTTCTCTGAAAACACAAGATTCTTGCGTTATCGATTAATCATCGATCTGCATCATGAATCAAGATGTTCCGAGTTTCGAGTGGTTCTAGAATCGTAGCTCGACGTAAATGAATTCGTATCGTTCAATTTGTTTGAATTCACGGAATTATTGAATCAAACGTCGTTGTGCACAACTGTATCGAACGAAAATCGATAACCGTGAATTGAGACATTTCGAGTTTTGGGCCATTATTGCATCTCAGCTCGACATAAAATTTTCAAAAACGTTCATCTTGACGAGAAATACAAGATTCTTGCGTTATTCCTTGTCTTGCACGGTTGAATCAAACGAATCATTGATCCACAGCGAAAATCGCGATGTCGTCGGTTTCCAGTGATTCCGGCATCTCAGCTCGACGTGAATGAGACAAAATCGTTCATTTCGACCGAAAACACGGAATTCGTGCATGGAACGTCGTTTTGCACAAGTGTATTAAACAAAACTTCTATTTACGGCGAGAATCGAGATGTCCTGTGTTTCGAGCTATTTTGGCTTCTTAACTCAACGTGAATGAGTACAAATTGTTAATATTCTCTAAAAACACTAAATCCGTGGATTAACGGTTGTTTTGCACCACTCTATCAAACGAAAATTCGTCCAACGAGGATAGAGCCGTCCCGAGTTCCGGCCGATTATGGCATCTCAGCTTGACATTAAAGTGTCAAAATCGATTATTTTGTCTCGAAACGCAAGATTCACGCGTTATTGATCGTCTTGCACATTTATATCGAACGAATCATCGATCTTAAACTAGAAAGACGATTTCCTGGGTATCGAATGATTCTACCATGTCAGCTTCTCGTAAAAGAGTTGGAATCGTTTATTTCGTCCGAAAACACACACTTTTGCGTTGAACGTCGTTTTGCACGGCTGTATTGGACGGGAATTCGATCTACACAGAGAATCGAGATGTCGTGAGTTTCGAGGGATTCTGACAACTCAGCTCAACGTGAATGTGTACAGATCGTTTAATTTATCCAAGAAAACGGAATTCTCGCATGAACTATCATTTCGCACAGTTGTGTCCGACAAAAAATCGATAACCGTGAATTGAGACATTTCGAGTTTTGGGCCATTATTGCATCTCAGCTCGACATAAAATTTTTGAAAACGTTTGTCTGGACCAGAAATACAAGATTCTCGCGTTATTCGTTGTCTTGCACGGTTGCATCAAACGAATCATCGATCTCCAGCGGAAATCGAAATGTCCTCGGTTTCCAGTAATTCCGGCATCTCAGCTCAACGTGAATGAGACAAAATCGTTCATTTTGACCGAAAACATGGAATTCTTGCATGGAACGTCGTTTTGCACGAGTGTATTGAGCAAAACTTCCATATACGGCGAGAATCGAGAAGTCCCGTGTTTCCAGCTATGCTTGCTTCTCGACTCAACGTTAATGAGTACAAATTGTTAATATTCTCTAAAAACACTAAATCCGTGGATTAACGGTTGATTTGCACCACTCTATCGAAAGAAAATTCGTCCAACGAGGAAAGAGCCGTCCCGAGTTCCGGCCGATTATGCCATCTCTGCTTGACTTCAAAGTTTCACAATCGTTTATTTCGTCTCAAAACGCAAGATTCACGCGTTATTAGTCGCCTTGCACATTTATATCGAACAAATTATCGATCTCCAACGAAATAGAAGATTTCCTGGGTTTCGAATGATTCTAGCATCTCAGCTCGGCGAAAAAAGGGCCAAATCCGTTTATTTCGTACAAAAACACAGAATTCTAGCATTCAACGGCATTTCGCACAGCTGTAATAGACAAAGCTTCATCTACACAGAGAATCCGAGATGTCCTGGGTTTCGAGTGATTCTGGGATCTCAGCTCAACGTTAATGTGTACAAATCGTTTAATTCATCTAAATACACGAAATTCTTGCGTTGAACATCGTTTTGCTCGGCTGTATCGAACGAAAAATTGATTACCGATAATCGAGACGTCCTTAGTGTCGCTCAATTACAGCAACTTAGCTTGACGTATAAGGGTTCAAATCGTTCATTTTCTCTGAAAACACAAGATTCTTGCGTTATCGATTAATCATCGATCTGCATCATGAATCAAGATGTCCCGAGTTTCGAGTGGTTCTAGAATCGTAGCTCGACGTAAATGGATTCGTCCCGTTCAATTTGTTTGAATTCACGGAATTATTGAATCAAACGTCGTTGTGCACAACTGTATCGAACGAAAATCGATAACCGTGAATTGAGACATTTCGAGTTTTGGGCCATTATTGCATCTCAGCTCGACATAAAATTTTTGAAAACGTTTGTCTGGACCAGAAATACAAGATTCTCGCGTTATTCGTTGTCTTGCACGGTTGTATCAAACGAATCATCGATCTACAGCTGAAATCGAGATGTCCTCGGTTTCCAGTAATTCCGGCATCTCAGCTCGACGTGAATAAGACAAAATCGTTTATTCCGACCGAAAACATGGAATCCTTGCATGGAACGTCGTTTTGCACGAGTGTATTGAACAAAACTTCCATATACGGCAAGAATCGAGATATCCCGTGTTTCGAGCTATTCTGGCTTCTTAACTCAACGTTAATGAGTACAAATTGTTAATATTCTCCGAAAACACTAAATCCGTGGATTAACGGTTGTTTTGCACCACTCTATCGAACGAAAATTCGTCCAACGAGGATAGAGCCGTCCCGAGTTTCGGCCGATTATGGCATCTCAGCTTGACTTTAAAGTGTCAAAATCGATTATTTTGTCTCGAAACGCAAGATTCACGCGTTATTGGTCGTCTTGCACATTGATATCGAACGAATCATCGATCTCTAACTAGAAAGAAGATTTCCTGGGGTTCGAATGATTCTAGCAACTCAGCTCGGCGTAAAAGGGCCAAATCCGTTCATTTTGTCCAAAAACACAGAATTCTTGCTTTCAACGTCATTTCGCAAAACTGTATTCGACAAAACTCCATCTACACAGAGAATCCGAAATGTCCTGGGTTTCGAGTGATTCTGGCATCTCAGCTCAATGTTAATGTGTACAAATCGTTCAATTCATCGTAATACACGAAATTCTTGGCATGAACTCCGTTTTGCTCGGCTGTATCGAACGAAGAATTGATTACCGAGATTCGAGACGTTCTGAGTGTCGCTCGATTACAGCATCTCAGCTCGACGTATAAGGGTTAAAATCGTTAATTTAGTCTGAAAACACAAGATTCTTGCGTTATTGGTCGTCTTGCACAGCTGTATCGAATAAATCATTGATCTTTATCGAGAATCAAGATGTCCCGAGTTTCGAGTTGTTCTAGAATCTTAGCTCGACGTAAATGAAATAAAATTGTTTAATTTGTTTGAATCCACGGAATTCTGGAATTAAACGTCGTTGTGAACAACTGTATCGAACGAAAATCCGATAACCGAGAGTCGAGACATACCGAGTTTCGGGCGATTATAGAATCTCAGCTCAACATAAAAGTTTCGAAAACGTTTATTTCAAACAGAAATACGAGATCCTTGCGTTATTTGTATTCCACGACGGCTGCATCGAACGAATCAACGTTCTAGACCGAGAACCGCGATGTCCTGGTTTTTGGTTGATTCTGGCTTCTTAACCCGACGTAAGTGAAACAAAATCATTCATTTTGTCCAGTAACACAAGAGCCTTGTGTTATCTGTCGTCTTGCACGACTGCAATGAACGAATCATGGATCTATAGCGGAAATGAAGTTGTCCCGAGATTCTAGCGTTCCTGGCTTCTTGGCTCAACGTAGTGTCAAAATGGTTTAATCCATCCGGAAACACGTTATTTTTGTATTAAATTTCATTTTGCACATCTGTATCGGACGAATCATCGATCCACACGGAGAATTAAGATTTCCTGGGTTTCGAGGGATTCTAGCATCTTAGCTCGTCGTAACAGAGTTAGAATCGTTTGGTTCCACCGAAAACACACACTTTTGCGTTGCACTTCGTTTTGCAGGGCTGTATTGGACGGGACTTCGATCTACACAGAGAATCAAGATGTCGTGAGTTTCGAGGGATTCTGACAACTCAGCTCAACGTGAATGTGTACAGATCGTTCAATTTATCAAAGAGCACGGAATTCTTGCATGAACCATCATTTCGCACAGTTGTGTCCAACGAAAATTCGATAACCGTGAATTGAGACATTTCGAGTTTTGGGCCATTATTGCATCTCAGCTCGACATAAAATTTTTGAAAACGTTTGTCTGGACCAGAAATACAAGATTCTCGCGTTATTCGTTGTCTTGCACGGTTGTATCAAACGAATCATCGATCTACAGCTGAAATCGAGATGTCCTCGGTTTCTAGTAATTCCGGCATCTCAGCTCGACGTGAATGAGACAAAATCGCTTATTCCGACCGAAAACATAGAATCCTTGCCTGGAACGTCGTTTTGCACGAGTGTATTGAACAAAACTTCCATATACGGCAAGAATCGAGATATCCCGTGTTTCGAGCTATTCTGGCTTCTTAACTCAACGTTAATGAGTACAAATCGTTAATATTCTCCAAAAACACTAAATCCGTGGATTAACGGTTATTTTGCACCACTCTATCGAACGAAAATTCGTCCAACGAGGATAGAGCCGTCCCGAGTTCCGGCCTATTATGGCATCTCAGCTGGACTTTGAAGTGTCAAAATCGATTATTTTGTCTCGAAACGCAAGATTCACGCGTTACTGGTCGTCTTGCACATTTATTCCGAACAAATCATCGATCTCCAACGAGAAAAAAGATTTCCTGGGTTTCGAATGATTCTACCATCTCAGCTCGTCGTAAAAGAGTTGGAATCGTTTATTTCGTCCAAAAACACACACTTTTGCGTTGAACGTCGTTTTGCAGGGCTGTATTGGACGGGACTCTGATCTACACAGAGAATCGAGATGTCGTGGGTTTCGAGGGATTCTGACAACTCAGCTCAACGTGAATGTGTACAGATCGTTCAATTTATCAAAGAGCACGGAATTCTTGCATGAACCATCATTTCGCACAGTTGTGTCCAACGAAAAATCGATAACCGTGAATTGAGACATTTCGAGTTTTGGGCCATTATTGCATCTCAGCTCGACATAAAATTTTTGAAAACGTTTGTCTGGACCAGAAATACAAGATTCTCGCGTTATTCGTTGTCTTGCACGGTTGCATCAAACGAATCATCGATCTACAGCGGAAATCGAAATGTCCTCGGTTTCCAGTAATTCCGGCATCTCAGCTCGACGTGAATGAGACAAAATCGTTCATTTTGACCGAAAACATGGAATTCTTGCATGGAACGTCGTTTTGCACGAGTGTATTGAGCAAAACTTCCATATACGGCGAGAATCGAGAAGTCCCGTGTTTCCAGCTATTCTTGCTTCTCGAATCAACGTTAATGAGTACAAATTGTTAATATTCTCCAAAAACACTAAATCCGTGGATTAACGGTTGTTTTGCACCACTCTATCGAACGAAAATTCGTCCAACGAGGAAAGAGCCGTCCCGAGTTCCGGCCGATTATGGCATCTCTGCTTGACTTCAAAGTTTCACAATCGTTTATTTCGTCTCAAAACGCAAGATTCACGCGTTATTAGTCGGCTTGCACATTTATATCGAACAAATTATCGATCTCCAACGAAATAGAAGATTTCCTGGGTTTCGAATGATTCTAGCATCTCAGCTTGGCGAAAAAAGGGCCAAATCCGTTTATTTCGTACAAAAACACAGAATTCTAGCATTCAACGGCATTTCGCACAGCTGTATTAGACAAAGCTTCATCTACACAGAGAATCCGAGATGTCCTGGGTTTCGAGTGATTCTGGCATCTCAGCTCAACGTTAATGTGTACAAATCGTTTGATTCATCTAAATACACGAAATTCTTGCGTTGAACATCGTTTTGCTCGGCTGTATCGAACGAAAAATTGATTACCGATAATCGAGACGTCCTTAGTGTCGCTCGATTACAGCAACTTAGCTTGACGTATAAGGGTTCAAATCGTTCATTTTCTCTGAAAACCCAAGATTCTTGCGTTATCGATTAATCATCGATCTGCATCATGAATCAAGATGTCCCGAGTTTCGAGTGGTTCTAGAATCGTAGCTCGACGTAAATGAATTCGTCCCGTTCAATTTGTTTGAATTCACGGAATTATTAAATCAAACGTCGTTGTGCACAACTGTATCGAACGAAAATCGATAACCGTGAATTGAGACATTTCGAGTTTTGGGCCATTATTGCATCTCAGCTCGACATAAAATTTTCAAAAACGTTCATCTTGACGAGAAATACAAGATTCTTGCGTTATTCCTTGTCTTGCACGGTTAAATCAAACGAATCATTGATCCACAGCGAAAATCGCGATGTCGTCGGTTTCCAGTGATTCCGGCATCTCAGCTCGACGTGAATGAGACAAAATCGTTCATTTCGACCGAAAACACGGAATTCGTGCATGGAACGTCGTTTTGCACAAGTGTATTGAACAAAACTTCTATTTACGGCGAGAATCGAGATGTCCCGTGTTTCGCGCTATTTTGGCTTCTTAACTCAACGTGAATGAGTACAAATTGTTAATATTCTCTAAAAACACTAAATCCGTGGATTAACGGTTGTTTTGCACCACTCTATCGAACAAAAATTCGTCCAACGAGGATAGAGCCGTCCCGAGTTCCGGCCTATTATGGCATCTCAGCTGGACTTTGAAGTGTCAAAATCGATTATTTTGTCTCGAAACGCAAGATTCACGCGTTACTGGTCGTCTTGCACATTTATTCCGAACAAATCATCGATCTCCAACGAGAAAAAAGATTTCCTGGGTTTCGAATGATTCTACCATCTCAGCTCGTCGTAAAAGAGTTGGAATCGTTTATTTCGTCCGAAAACACACACTTTTGCGTTGAACGTCGTTTTGCAGGGCTGTATTGGACGGGACTCTGATCTACACAGAGAATCGAGATGTCGTGGGTTTCGAGGGATTCTGACAACTCAGCTCAACGTGAATGTGTACAGATCGTTCAATTTATCAAAGAGCACGGAATTCTTGCATGAACCATCATTTCGCACAGTTGTGTCCAACGAAAAATCGATAACCGTGAATTGAGACATTTCGAGTTTTGGGCCATTATTGCATCTCAGCTCGACATAAAATTTTTGAAAACGTTTGTCTGGACCAGAGATACAAGATTCTCGCGTTATTCGTTGTCTTGCACGGTTGCATCAAACGAATCATCGATCTACAGCGGAAATCGAAATGTCCTCGGTTTCCAGTAATTCCGGCATCTCAGCTCGACGTGAATAAGACAAAATCGTTCATTTTGACCGAAAACATGAAATTCTTGCATGGAACGTCGTTTTGCACGAGTGTATTGAGCAAAACTTCCATATACGGCGAGAATCGAGAAGTCCCGTGTTTCCAGCTATTCTTGCTTCTCGACTCAACGTTAATGAGTACAAATTGTTAATATTCTCCAAAAACACTAAATCCGTGGATTAACGGTTGTTTTGCACCACTCTATCGAACGAAAATTCGTCCAACGAGGAAAGAGCCGTCCCGAGTTCCGGCCGATTATGGCATCTCTGCTTGACTTCAAAGTTTCACAATCGTTTATTTCGTCTCAAAACGCAAGATTCACGCGTTATTAGTCGGCTTGCACATTTATATCGAACAAATTATCGATCTCCAACGAAATAGAAGAATTCCTGGGTTTCGAATGATTCTAGCATCTCAGCTCGGCGAAAAAAGGGCCAAATCCGTTTATTTCGTACAAAAACACAGAATTCTAGCATTCAACGGCATTTCGCACAGCTGTATTAGACAAAGCTTCATCTACACAGAGAATCCGAGATGTCCTGGGTTTCGAGTGATTCTGGCATCTAAGCTCAACGTTAATGTGTACAAATCGTTTAATTTATCTGAATACACAAAATTCTTGCGTTTAACATCGTTTTGCTCGGCTGTATCGAACGAAAAATTGATTACCGATAATCGAGACGTCCTTAGTGTCGCTCGATTACAGCAACTTAGCTTGACGTATAAGGGTTCAAATCGTTCCTTTCCTCTGGAAACACAAGATTCTTGCGTTATCGATTAATCATCGATCTGCATCATGAATCAAGATGTCCCGAGTTTCGAGTGGTTCCAGGATCGTAGCTCGACGTAAATGAATTCGTATCGTTCAATTTGTTTGAATTCACGGAATTATTGAATCAAACGTCGTTGTGCACAACTGTATCGAACGAAAATCGATAACCGTGAATTGAGACATTTCGAGTTTTGGGCCATTATTGGATCTCAGCTCGACATAAAATTTTCAAAAACGTTCATCTTGACGAGAAATACAAGATTCTTGCGTTATTCCTTGTCTTGCACGGTTGCATCAAACGAATCATTGATCCACAGCGAAAATCGCGATGTCGTCGGTTTCCAGTGATTCCGGCATCTCAGCTCGACGTGAATGAGACAGAATCGTTCATTTCGACCGAAAACACGGAATTCGTACATGGAACGTCGTTTTGCACAAGTGTATTGAACAAAACTTCTATTTACGGCGAGAATCGAGATGTCCCGTGTTTCGCGCTATTTTGGCTTCTTAACTCAACGTGAATGAGTACAAATTGTTAATATTCTCTAAAAACACTAAATCCGTGGATTAACGGTTGTTATGCACCACTCTACCAAACGAAAATTCGTCCAACGAGGATAGAGTTGTCCCGAGTTCCGGCCGATTATAGCATCTCAGCTTGACTTTAAAGTGTCAAAATCGATTATTTTCTCTCGAAACGCAAGATTCACGCGTTATTGATCGTCTTGCACATTTATATCGAACGAATCATCGATCTCAAACTAGAAAGACGATTTCCTGGGTTTCGAATGATTCTACCATGTCAGCTTCTCGTAAAAGAGTTGGAATCGTTTATTTCGTCCGAAAACACACACTTTTGCGTTGAACGTCGTTTTGCACGGCTGTATTGGACGGGAATTCGATCTACACAGAGAATCGAGATGTCGTGAGTTTCGAGGGATTCTGACAACTCAGCTCACCGTGAATCCGTACAGATCGTTCAATTTATCCGAGAGCACGGAATTCTTGCATGACCCATCATTTCCCACAGTTGTGTCCATCGAAAAATCGATAACCGTGAATTGGGACATTTCAAGTTTAGGGCCATTATTGCATCTCAGCTCGACATAAAATTTTTGAAAACGTTCGTCTTGACCAGAAATACAAGATTCTTGCGTTATTCGTTGTCTTGCACGGTTGTATCAAACGAATCATCGATCTACAGCTGAAATCGAGATGTCCTCGGTTTCCAGTAATTCCGGCATCTCAGCTCGACGTGAATGAGACAAAATCGCTTATTCCGACCGAAAACATAGAATCCTTGCATGGAACGTCGTTTTGCACGAGTGTATTGAACAAAACTTCCATATACGGCAAGAATTGAGATATCCCGTGTTTCGAGCTATTCTGGCTTCTTAACTCAACGTTAGTGAGTACAAATTGTTAATATTCTCCGAAAACACTAAATCCGTGGATTAACGGTTGTTTTGCACCACTCTATCGAACGAAAATTCGTCCAACGAGGATAGAGCCGTCCCGAGTTCCGGCCGATTATGGCATCTTAGCTTGGCTTTAAAGTGTCAAAATCGATTATTTTGTCTCGAAACGCAAGATTCACGCGTTATTAGTCGTCTTGCACATTTATATCGAACGAATCATCGATCTCTAACTAGAAAGAAGATTTCCTGGGGTTCGAATGATTCTAGCAACTCAGCTCGGCGAAAAAGGGCCAAATCCGTTCATTTTGTCCAAAAACACAGAATTCTTGCTTTCAACGTCATTTTGCAAAACTGTATTCGACAAAACTCTATCTAGACAGAGAATCCGAGATGTCCTGGGTTTCGAGTGATTCTGGCATCTCAGCTCAATGTTAATGTGTACAAATCGTTCAATTCATCTGAATACACGAAATTCTTGCCATGAACATCGTTTCGCTCGGCTGTATCGAACGAAGAATTGATTACCGAGAATCGAGACGTCCTGAGTGTCGCTCGATTACAGCATCTCAGCTCGACGTATAAGGGTTAAAATCGTTAATTTAGTCTGAAAACACAAGATTCTTGCGTTATTGGTCGTCTTGCACAGCTGTATCGAATAAATCATTGATCTTTATCGAGAATCGAGATGTCCCGAGTTTCGAGTGGTTCTAGAATCTTAGCTCGACGTAAATGAAATAAAATTGTTTAATTTGTTTGAATTCACGGAATTCTGGAATTAAACGTCGTTGTGAACAACTGTATCGAACGAAAATTCGATAACCGAGAGTCGAGACATACCGAGTTTCGGGCGATTATAGAATCTCAGCTCAACATAAAAGTTTCAAAAACGTTTATTTCAAACAGAAATACGAGATCCTTGCGTTATTTGTGTTCCACGACGGCTGCATCGAACGAATCAACGTTCTAGACCGAGAACCGCGATGTCCTGGTTTTTGGTTGATTCTGGCTTCTTAACCCGACGTAAGTGAAACAAAATCATTCATTTTGTCCAGTAACACAAGAGCCTTGTGTTATCTGTCGTCTTGCACGACTGCAATGAACGAATCATGGATCTATAGCGGAAATGAAGTTGTCCCGAGATTCTAGCGATCCTGGCTTCTTGGCTCAACGTAGTGTCAAAATGGTTTAATCCATCCGGAAACACGTTATTTTTGTATTAAATGTCATTTTGCACATCTGTATCGGACGAATCATCGATCCACACGGAGAATTAAGATTTCCTGGGTTTCGAGGGATTCTAGCATCTTAGCTCGTCGTAACAGAGTTAGAATCGTTTGGTTCCACCGAAAACACACACTTTTGCGTTGCACTTCGTTTTGCAGGGCTGTATTGGACGGGACTTCGATCTACACAGAGAATCAAGATGTCGTGAGTTTAGAGGGATTCTGACAACTCAGCTCAACGTGAATGTGTACAGATCGTTCAATTTATCAAAGAGCACGGAATTCTTGCATGAACCATCATTTCGCACAGTTGTGTCCAACGAAAATTCGATAACCGTGAATTGAGACATTTCGAGTTTTGGGCCATTATTGCATCTCAGCTCGACATAAAATTTTTGAAAACGTTCGTCTCGACCAGAAATACAAGATTCTCGCGTTTTTCGTTGTCTTGCACGGTTGCATTAAACGAATCATCGATCTACAGCGGAAATCGAGATATCCTCGGTTTCCAGTAATTCCGGCATCTCAGCTCGACGTGACTGAGACAAAATCGTTCATTTCGACCGAAAACATGGAATTCTTGCATGGAACGTCGTTTTGCACGAGTGTATTGAACAAAACTTCCATATACGGCAAGAATCGAGATGGCCCGTGTTTCGAGCTATTCTGGCTTCTTAACTCAACGTTAATGAGTACAAATTGTTAATATTCTCCAAAAACACTAAATCCGTGGATTAATGGTTATTTGGCACCACTCTATCGAACGAAAATTCGTCCAACGAGGATAGAGCCGTCCCGAGTTCCGGCCGATTATGGCATCTCAGCTTGACTTTAAAGTGTCAAAATCGATTATTTTGTCTCGAAACGCAAGATTCACGCGTTACTGGTCGTCTTGCACATTTATTCCGAACGAATCATCGATCTCCAACGAGAAAAAAGATTTCCTGGGTTTCGAATGATTCTACCATCTCAGCTCGTCGTAAAAGAGTGGGAATCGTTTATTTCGTCCGAAAACACACACTTTTGCGTTGAACGTCGTTTTGCAGGGCTGTATTGGACGGGACTCTGATCTACACAGAGAATCGAGATGTCGTGAGTTTCGAGGGATTCTGACAACTCAGCTCAACGTGAATGTGTACAGATCGTTTAATTTATCCAAGAAAACGGAATTCTTGCATGAACCATCATTTCGCACAGTTGTGTCCAACGAAAAATCGATAACTGTGAATTGAGACATTTCGAGTTTTGGGCCATTATTGCATCTCAGCTCGACATAAAATTTTTGAAAACGTTTGTCTGGACCAGAAATACAAGATTCTCGCGTTATTCGTTGTCTTGCACGGTTGTATCAAACGAATCATCGATCTACAGCTGAAATCGAGATGTCCTCGGTTTCTAGTAATTCCGGCATCTCAGCTCGACGTGAATGAGACAAAATCGCTTATTCCGACCGAAAACATAGAATCCTTGCCTGGAACGTCGTTTTGCACGAGTGTATTGAACAAAACTTCCATATACGGCAAGAATCGAGATATCCCGTGTTTCGAGCTATTCTGGCTTCTTAACTCAACGTTAATGAGTACAAATCGTTAATATTCTTCAAAAACACTAAATCCGTGGATTAACGGTTATTTTGCACCACTCTATCGAACGAAAATTCGTCCAACGAGGATAGAGCCGTCCCGAGTTCCGGCCTATTATGGCATCTCAGCTGGACTTTGAAGTGTCAAAATCGATTATTTTGTCTCGAAACGCAAGATTCACGCGTTACTGGTCGTCTTGCACATTTATTCCGAACAAATCATCGATCTCCAACGAGAAAAAAGATTTCCTGGGTTTCGAATGATTCTACCATCTCAGCTCGTCGTAAAAGAGTTGGAATCGTTTATTTCGTCCGAAAACACACACTTTTGCGTTGAACGTCGTTTTGCAGGGCTGTATTGGACGGGACTCTGATCTACACAGAGAATCGAGATGTCGTGGGTTTCGAGGGATTCTGACAACTCAGCTCAACGTGAATGTGTACAGATCGTTCAATTTATCAAAGAGCACGGAATTCTTGCATGAACCATCATTTCGCACAGTTGTGTCCAACGAAAAATCGATAACCGTGAATTGAGACATTTCGAGTTTTGGGCCATTATTGCATCTCAGCTCGAAATAAAATTTTCAAAAACGTTCATCTTGACGAGAAATACAAGATTCTTGCGTTATTCCTTGTCTTGCACGGTTGCATCAAACGAATCATTGATCCACAGCGAAAATCGCGATGTCGTCGGTTTCCAGTGATTCCGGCATCTCAGCTCGACGTGAATGAGACAAAATCGTTCATTTCGACCGAAAACACGGAATTCGTGCATGGAACGTCGTTTTGCACAAGTGTATTGAACAAAACTTCTATTTACGGGGAGAATCGAGATGTCCCGTGTTTCGAGCTATTTTGGCTTTTTAACTCAACGTGAATGAGTACAAATTGTTAATATTCTCTAAAAACACTAAATCCGTGGATTAACGGTTGTTTTGCACCACTCTATCAAACGAAAATTCGTCCAACGAGGATAGAGCCGTCCCGAGTTCCGGCCGATTATGGCATCTCAGCTTGACATTAAAGTGTCAAAATCGATTATTTTGTCTCGAAACGCAAGATTCACGCGTTACTGGTCGTCTTGCACATTTATATCGAACGAATCATCGATCTCCAACTAGAAAGAAAATTTCCTGGGGTTCGAATGATTCTACCATGTCGGCTTCTCGTGAAAGAGTTGGAATCGTTTATTTCGTCCGAAAACACACACTTTTGCGTTGAACGTCGTTTTGCACGGCTGTATTGGACGGGAATTCGATCTACACAGAGAATCGAGATGTCGTGAGTTTCGAGGGATTCTGACAACTCAGCTCACCGTGAATCCGTACAGATCGTTCAATTTATCCGAGAGCACGGAATTCTTGCATGACCTATCATTTCCCACAGTTGTGTCCAACGAAAAATCGATAACCGTGAATTGGGACATTTCGAGTTTAGGGCCATTATTGCATCTCAGCTCGACATAAAATTTTTGAAAACGTTTGTCTGGACCAGAAATACAAGATTCTCGCGTTATTCGTTGTCTTGCACGGTTGCATTAAACGAATCATCGATCTACAGCGGAAATCGAAATGTCCTCGGTTTCCAGTAATTCCGGCATCTCAGCTCGACGTGAATGAGACAAAATCGTTCATTTTGACCGAAAACATGAAATTCTTGCATGGAACGTCGTTTTGCACGAGTGTATTGAGCAAAACTTTCATATACGGCGAGAATCGAGACGTCCCGTGTTTCCAGCTATTCTTGCTTCTCGACTCAACGTTAATGAGTACAAATTGTTAATATTCTCCACAAACACTAAATCCGTGGATTAACGGTTGTTTTGCACCACTGTATCGAACGAAAATTCGTCCAACGAGGATAGAGCCGTCCCGAGTTCCGGCCGATTATGGCATCTCTGCTTGACTTCAAAGTTTCACAATCGTTTATTTCGTCTCAAAACGCAAGATTCACGCGTTATTAGTCGGCTTGCACATTTATATCGAACAAATTATCGATCTGCAACGAAATAGAAGATTTCCTGGGTTTCGAATGATTCTAGCATCTCAGCTCGGCGAAAAAAGGGCCAAATCCGTTTATTTTGTACAAAAACACAGAATTCTAGCATTCAACGGCATTTCGCACAGCTGTATTAGACAAAGCTTCATCTACACAGAGAATCCGAGATGTCCTGGGTTTCGAGTGATTCTGGCATCTTAGCTCAACGTTAATGTGTACAAATCGTTTAATTCATCTAAATACACGAAATTCTTGCGTTGAACATCGTTTTGCTCGGCTGTATCGAACGAAAAATTGATTACCGATAATCGAGACGTCCTTAGTGTCGCTCGATCACAGCAACTTAGCTTGACGTATAAGGGTTCAAATCGTTCATTTTCTCTGAAAACACAAGATACTTGCGTTATCGATTAATCATCGATCTGCATCATGAATCAAGATGTCCCGAGTTTCGAGTGGTTCTAGAATCGTAGCTCGACGTAAATAAATTCGTATCGTTCAATTTGTTTGAATTCACGGAATTATTGAATCAAACGTCGTTGTGCACAACTGTATCGAACGAAAATCGATAACCGTAAATTGAGACATTTCGAGTTTTGGGCCATTATTGCATCTCAGCTCGACATAAAATTTTTAAAAACGTTCATCTTGACGAGAAATACAAGATTCTCGCGTTATTCCTTGTCTTGCACGGTTGCATCAAACGAATCATTGATCTACAGCGGAAATCGCGTTGTCGTCGGTTTCCAGTGATTCCGGCATCTCAGCTCGACGTGAATGAGACAAAATCGTTTATTTCGACCGAAAACACGGAATTCGTGCATGGAACGTCGTTTTGCACAAGTGTATTGAACAAAACTTCTATTTACGGCGAGAATCGAGATGTCCCGTGTTTCGAGCTATTCTGGCTTCTTAACTCAACGTTACTGAGTACAACTTGTTAATATTCTCTAATAACACTAAATCCGTGGATTAACGGTCGTTTTGCACCACTCTTTTAAACGAAAATTCGTCCAACGAGGATAGAGCCGTCCCGAGTTCCGGCCGATTATGGCATCTCAGCTTGACTTTCAAGTGTCAAAATCGATTATTTCGTCTCGAAACGAAAGATTCACGCGTTATTGGTCGTCTTGCACGGCTGTATCGAATGAATCATCGATCTTCAACGAGATCCAAGATGTCCCGAGTTTCGAGTGGTTCTAGAATCGTAGCTCGACGTAAATAATTCAAATCGTTTAATTTGTTTGAATTCACGATATTCTTAAATTGAACGTCGTTGTGCACAACTGTATCGAAAGAAAATTCGATATCCGACAGTCGAGACATACCGAGTTCCGGTCGATTATAGAATCTCAGCTCAACATAAAAGATTCAAAAACGTTCATTCCAAACAGAAATACGAGATCCTTCCGTTATTCGTGATCCTCTACGGCTGCATCGAACAAATCAACGATCTAGACCGAGAAACGAGATGTCCTGGTTTTTGGCCGATTCTGGCTTCTCAGCTCGACGTAAATGAAACAAAATCATTCATTTCGTCCAGTAACACAAGAGTCTTGTGTTATTTGTCGTCTTGCGCGACTGCAATGAACGAATCAGGGATCTATAGCGGAAATAAAGATGTCCCGAGATTCGAGCGATCCTGGCTTTTTAGCACAGCGTAGTGTCAAAATGGTTTAATCCATGCGGAAAAACGTTATTTTTGCATAAAATGTCACTTTGCACATCTGTATCGGACGAATCATCGATCTACACGGAGAATGAAGATTTCCTGGGTTTCGACGGATTCTAGCATCTCAGCTAGACGTAAAAGAGTTAGGATCGTTTATTTCGTTCGAAAACACACACTTTTGCGTTGAACGTCGTTTTGCAGGGCTGTATTGGACGGGTTTTCGATCTACACAGAGAATCGAGATGTCGTGAGTTTCGAGGGATTCTGACAACTCAGCTCAACGTGAATGTGTACAGATAGTTCAAGTTATCAAAAGGCACAAAATTCTTGCATGAACCGGCATTTTGCACTGTTTTTTGAAACGAAAGATGGATACTCGTGAATAAAGACATTCAGAGTTTCGGGCTATTATTGCATCCCAGCTCGACATAAGATTTTTAAAAACGGTCGTCCAGACGACAAAATACGAGATTCTTGCGTTATTTGTTGTTTTGCACGGTTGCATCGAACGAATCATCGATCTACAGCGGAATACGAGATGTCCTGGGTTTCCAGTAATTCCGGCATCTCAGCTCGACGTGAAACAGACAAAATCGTTCATTTCGTCCGAAAACACGGGATTCTTGCATGGAACGTCGTTTTGCAAGAGTGTATTGAGCAAAACTTCCATATACGGCGAGAATCGAGATGTCCCGTGTTTCGAGCTATTCTTGCTTCTCGACTCAACGTTAATAAGTACAAATTGTTGATATTCTCTCAAAACACTGAATCCGTGCACTTACGGTTGTTTTGCACCACTCTATCGAACGAAAATTCGTCCAACGAGGATAGAACCGTCCCGAGTCTCGGCCGATTATGACATCTCAGCTTGACTTTAAAGTGTCAAAATCGATTACTCCGTCGGAAAACACGGGATTCTTGCATGGAACGTCGTTTTGCACGAGTGTATTGAGCAAACTTCCATATACGGCGAGAATCGAGAAGTCCCGTGTTTCAAGCTATTCTTGCTTCTCGACTCAACGTTAATGAGTACAAATTGTTAATATCCTCTGAAAAGACTGAATCCTCGCATTAACAGTCGTTTTGCACGACTCTATCGGAAGGGAATTCGTCCACCGAGGATTGAGCCGTCCCGAGTTTCGGCCGATTATGGCATCTCAGCTTGACTTTTAAGTGTCAAAACCGTTTATTTCGTCTCGTAACGCAAGATTCACGCGTTATTGGTCGTCTTGCACGTTTATATCGAACGAACTATCGATCTCCAACGAAATAGAAGATTTCCTGGGTTTCGAATGATTCTAGCATCTCAGCTCGGCGAAAAAGGGCCAAATCCGTTCATTTCGTACAAAAACACAGAATTCTCGCATTCAACGACATTTCGCACAGCTGTATTAGACAAAGCTTCATCTACACAGAGAATCCGAGATGTCCTGGGTTTCGAGTGATTCTGGCATCTCAGCTCAACGTTAATGTGTACAAATCGTTCAATCCATCCAAATACACGAAATTCTTGCGTTGAACATCGTTTCGCTCGGCTGTATCGAACGGAAAATTGATTACCGAGAATCGAGACGTCCTTAGTGTCGCTCGATTACAGCAACTTAGCTTGACGTATAAGGGTTCAAATCGTTCATTTTCTCTGGAAACACAAGATTCTTGCGTTATTGGTCGTCTTGCACGGCTGTATCGAATGAATCATCGATCTGCTTCATGAATCAAGATGTCCCGAGTTTCGAGTGGTTCTAGAATCGTAGCTCGACGTAAATGAATTCGTATCGTTCAATTTGTTTGAATTCACGGAATTCTTGAATCAAACGTCGTTGTGCACAACTGTATCGAACGAAAATCGATAACCGTGAATTGAGACATTCCGAGTTTTGGGCCATTATTGCATCTCAGCTCGACATAAAATTTTTAAAAACGTTCATCTTGACGAGAAATACAAGATTCTTGCGTTATTCCTTGTCTTGCACGGTTGCATCAAACGAATCATTGATCTACAGCGGAAATCGCGATGTCGTCGGTTTCCAGTGATTCCGGCATCTCAGCTCGACGTGAATGAGACAAAATCGTTTATTTTGACCGAAAACACGGAATTCGTGCATGGAACGTCGTTTTGCACGAGTGTATTGAACGAAACTTCTATTTACGGCGAGAATCGAGATGTCCCGTGTTTCGAGCTATTCTGGCTTCTTAACTTAACGTTACTGAGTACAAATTGTTAATATTCTCTAAAAACACTAAATCCGTGAATTAACGGTTGTTTTGCACCACTCTTTTAAACGAAAATTCGTCCAACGAGGATAGAGCCGTCCCGAGTTCCGGCCGATTATGGCATCTCAGCTCGACTTTCAAGTGTCAAAATCGATTATTTTGTCTCGAAACGCAAGATTCACGCGTTATTGGTCGTCTTGCACGGCTGTCTCGAATGAATCATCGATCTTCTTCGGGAATCAAGATGTCCCGAGTTTCTAGTGGTTCTAGAATCGTAGCTCGACGTAAATGAATTTAAATCGTTGAATTTGTTTGAATTCACGAAATTCTGGAATTAAACATGGTTTCGCTCGGCTGTATTGAACGAAAAATCGGTTACCGAGAATCGAGACGTCCTGAGTGTCGCTTGATTACATCATCTAAGCTTGACGTATAAGGGTTCAAATCGTTTATTTTGTCTGAAAACACAAGATTCTTGCGTTATTGGTCGTCTTGCACGGCTGTATCGAATGAATCATCGATCTTCAACGAGAATCAAGATGTCCCGAGTTTCGAGTGGTTCTAGAATCGTAGCTCGACGAAAATAATTCAAATCGTTTAATTTGTTTGAATTCACGAAATTCTTAAATTGAACGTCGTTGTGCACAACTGTATCGAAAGAAAATTCGATATCCGACAGTCGAGACATACCGAGTTCCGGTCGATTATAGAATCTCAGCTCAACATAAAAGATTCAAAAACGTTCATTCCAAACAGAAATACGAGATCCTTCCGTTATTTGTGATCCTCTACGGCTGCATCGAACGAATCAACGATCTAGACCGAGAAACGAGATGTCCTGGTTTTTGGGTGATTCTGGCTTCTCAGCTCGACGTAAATAAAACAAAATCATTCATTTCGTCCAGTAACACAAGAGTCTTTTGTTATTTGTCGTCTTGCGCGACTGCAATGAACGAATCAGGGGTCTATAGCGGAAATAAAGATGTCCCGAGATTCGAGCGATCCTGGCTTTTTAGCACAGCGTAGTGTCAAAATGGTTTAATCCATGCGGAAAAACGTTATTTTTGCATAAAATGTCACTTTGCACATCTGTATCGGACGAATCATCGATCTACACGGAGAATGAAGATTTCCTGGGTTTCGACGGATTCTAGCATCTCAGCTCGACGTAAAAGAGGTAGGATCGTTTATTTCGTTCGAAAACACATACTTTTGCGTTAAACGTCGTTTTGCAGGGCTGTATTGGACGGGACTTCGATCTACACAGAGAATCGAGATGTCGTGAGTTTCGAGGGATTCTGACAACTCAGCTCAACGTGAATGTGTACAGATAGTTCAATTTATCAAAAGGCACAAAATTCTTGCATGAACCGGCATTTTGCACTGTTTTGTCAAACAAAAAATGGATACCCGTGAATAAAGACATTCAGAGTTTCGGGCTATTATTGCATCCCAGCTCGACATAAGATTTTTTAAAACGGTCGTACTGACGACAAAATACGAGATTCTTGCGTTATTTGTTGTTTCGCACGGTTGCATCGAACGAATCATCGATCTACAGCGGAAATCGAGATGTCCTGGGTTTCCAGTAATTCCGGCATCTCAGCTCGACGTGAATGAGACAAAATCGTTCATTTCGTCCGAAAACACGGGATTCTTGCATGGAACGTCGTTTTGCACGAGTGTATTGAGCAAAACTTCCATATACGACGAGAATCGAGATGTCCCGTGTTTCGAGCTATTCTTGCTTCTCGACTCAACGTTAATAAGTACAAATTGTTAATATTCTCTCAAAACACTGAATCCGTGCACTTACGGTTGTTTTGCACCACTCTATCGAACGAAAATTCGTCCAACGAGGATAGAGCCGTCCAGAGTCTCGGCCGATTATGACATCTCAGCTTGACTTTAAAGTGTCAAAATCGATTATTTCGTCCGAAAACACGGGATTCTTGCATGGAACGTCGTTTTGAACCAGTGTATTGAGCAAAACTTCCATATACGGCGAGAATCGAGAAGTCCCGTGTTTCCAGCTATTCTTGCTTCTCGACTCAACGTTAATGAGTACAAATTGTTAATATCCTCTGAAAAGACTGAATCCTCGCATTAACAGTCGTTTTGCACGACTCTATCGGAAGGGAATTCGTCCACCGAGGATTGAGCCGTCCCGAGTTTCGGCCGATTATGGCATCTCAGCTTGACTTTTAAGTGTCAAAACCGTTTATTTCGTCTCGTAACGCAAGATTCACGCGTTATTGGTCGTCTTGCACGTTTATATCAAACGAACTATCGATCTCCAACGAAATAGAAGATTTCCTGGGTTCCGAATGATTCTAGCATCTCAGCTCGGCGAAAAAAGGGCCAAATCCGTTCATTTCGTACAAAAACACAGAATTCTCGCATTCAACGACATTTCGCACAGCTGTATTAGACAAAGCTTCATCTACACAGAGAATCCGAGGTGTCCTGGGTTTCGAGTGATTCTGGCATCTCAGCTCAACGTTAATGTGTACAAATCGTTCAATTCATCCAAATACACGAAATTCTTGCGTTGAACATCGTTTCGCTCGGCTGTATCGAGACGTCCTTAGTGTCGCTCGATTACAGCAACTTAGCTTGACGTATAAGGGTTCAAATCGTTCATTTTCTCTGGAACCACAAGATTCTTGCGTTATTGGTCGTCTTGCACGGCTGTATCGAATGAATCATCGATCTGCATCATGAATCAAGATGTCCCGAGTTTCGAGTGGTTCTAGAATCGTAGCTCGACGTAAATGAATTCGTATCGTTCAATTTGTTTGAATTCACGAAATTCTTGAATCAAACGTCGTTGTGCACAACTGTATCGAACGAAAATCGATAACCGTGAATTGAGACATTCCGAGTTTTGGGCCATTATTGCATCTCAGCTCGACATAAAATTTTTAAAAACGTTCATCTTGACGAGAAATACAAGATTCTTGCGTTATTCCTTGTCTTGCACGGTTGCATCAAACAAATCATTGATCTACAGCGGAAATCGCGTTGTCGTCGGTTTCCAGTGATTCCGGCATCTCAGCTCGACGTGAATGAGACAAAATCGTTTATTTCGACCGAAAACACGGAATTCGTGCATGGAACGTCGTTTTGCACAAGTGTATTGAACAAAACTTCTATTTACGGCGAGAATCGAGATGTCCCGTGTTTCGAGCTATTCTGGCTTCTTAACTCAACGTTACTGAGTACAAATTGTTAATATTCTCTAATAACACTAAATCCGTGGATTAACGGTCGTTTTGCACCACTCTTTTAAACGAAAATTCGTCCAACGAGGATAGAGCCGTCCCGAGTTCCGGCCGATTATGGCATCTCAGCTTGACTTTCAAGTGTCAAAATCGATTATTTCGTCTCGAAACGAAAGATTCACGCGTTATTGGTCGTCTTGCACGGCTGTATCGAATGAATCATCGATCTTCTTCGGGAATCAAGATGTCCCGAGTTTCTAGTGGTTCTAGAATCGTAGCTCGACGTAAATAAATTCAAATCGTTGAATTTGTTTAAATTCACGAAATTCTGGAATTAAACATCGTTTCGCTCGGCTGTATTGAACGAAAAATCGGTTACCGAGAATCGAGACGTCCTGAGTGTCGCTCGATTACATCATCTAAGCTTGACGTATAAGGGTTCAAATCGTTTATTTTGTCTGAAAACACAAGATTCTTGCGTTATTGGTCGTCTTGCACGGCTGTGTCGAATGAATCATCGAACTTTATCGAGAATCAAGATGTCCCGAGTTTCGAGTGGTTCTAGAATCGTAGCTCGACGTAAATAATTCAAATCGTTTAATTTGTTTGAATTCACGGAATTCTCAAATTGAACGTCGTTGTGCACAACTGTATCGAAAGAAAATTCGATATCCGACAGTCGGGACATACCGAGTTCCGGTCGATTATAGAATCTCAGCTCAACATAAAAGATTCAAAAACGTTCATTCCAAAGAGAAATACGAGATCCTTCCGTTATTTGTGATCCTCGACGGCTGCATCGAACGAATCAACGATCTAGACCGAGAAACGAGATGTCCTGGTTTTTGGGTGATTCTGGCTTCTCAGCTCGACGTAAATGAAACAAAATCATTCATTTCGTCCAGTAACACAAGAGTCTTGTGTTATTTGTCGTCTTGCGCGACTGCAATGAACGAATCAGGGATCTATAGCGGAAATAAAGATGTCCCGAGATTCGAGCGATCCTGGCTTTTTAGCACAGCGTAGTGTCAAAATGGTTTAATCCATGCGGAAAAACGTTATTTTTGCATAAAATGTCACTTTGCACATCCGTATCGGACGAATCATCGATCCACACGGAGAATTAAGATTTCTGGGTTTCAAGAGATTCTAGCATCTCAGCTCGTCGTAAAAGAGTTAGAATCGTTTATTTCCACCGAAAACACACACTTTTGCGTTGCACACCGTTTTGCAGGGCTGTATTGGACGGAACTTCGATCTACTCAAAAAATCGAGATGTCCTGAGTTTCGAGGGATTCTGACAACTCAGCTGAACGTGAATGTGTACAGATCGTTCAATTTATCCAAAAGCCCTGGAATTCATGCATGAACCCTCATTTTGCACAGTTGTGTCCAACGAAAAATCGATAACCGTGAATTGGGACATTCCGAGTTTTGGGCCATTATTGTATCTCAGCTCGACATAAAATTTTTTAAAACGTTCATTTTGACCGGAAATACAAGATTCTTGCGTTATTCGTTGTCTTGCACGGTTGCATCAAACGAATCATCGATCTACAGCGGAAATCGAGATGTCGTCGGTTTCCAGTGATTCCGGCATCTCAGCTCGACGTGAATGAGACAAAATCGTTCATTTCGTCCGAAAACACGGGATTCTTGCATGGAACGTCGTTTTGCACGAGTGTATTGAGCAAAACTTCCATATACGACGAGAATCGAGATGTCCCGTGTTTCGAGCTAATCTTGCTTCTGGACTCAACGTTAATAAGTACAAATTGTTAATATTCTCTCAAAACACTGAATCCGTGCACTTACGGTTGTTTTGCACCACTCTATCGAACGAAAATTCGTCCAACGAGGATAGAGCCGTCCCGAGTTCCGGCCGATTATGGCATCTCAGCTTGACTTTCAAGTGTCAAAATCGATTATTTCGTCTCGAAACGAAAGATTCACGCGTTATTGGTCGTCTTGCACGGCTGTATCGAATGAATCATCGATCTTCAACGAGATCCAAGATGTCCCGAGTTTCGAGTGGTTCTAGAATCGTAGCTCGACGTAAATAATTCAAATCGTTTAATTTGTTTGAATTCACGATATTCTTAAATTGAACGTCGTTGTGCACAACTGTATCGAAAGAAAATTCGATATCCGACAGTCGAGACATACCGAGTTCCGGTCGATTATAGAATCTCAGCTCAACATAAAAGATTCAAAAACGTTCATTCCAAACAGAAATACGAGATCCTTCCGTTATTCGTGATCCTCTACGGCTGCATCGAACAAATCAACGATCTAGACCGAGAAACGAGATGTCCTGGTTTTTGGCCGATTCTGGCTTCTCAGCTCGACGTAAATGAAACAAAATCATTCATTTCGTCCAGTAACACAAGAGTCTTGTGTTATTTGTCGTCTTGCGCGACTGCAATGAACGAATCAGGGATCTATAGCGGAAATAAAGATGTCCCGAGATTCGAGCGATCCTGGCTTTTTAGCACAGCGTAGTGTCAAAATGGTTTAATCCATGCGGAAAAACGTTATTTTTGCATAAAATGTCACTTTGCACATCTGTATCGGACGAATCATCGATCTACACGGAGAATGAAGATTTCCTGGGTTTCGACGGATTCTAGCATCTCAGCTAGACGTAAAAGAGTTAGGATCGTTTATTTCGTTCGAAAACACACACTTTTGCGTTGAACGTCGTTTTGCAGGGCTGTATTGGACGGGTTTTCGATCTACACAGAGAATCGAGATGTCGTGAGTTTCGAGGGATTCTGACAACTCAGCTCAACGTGAATGTGTACAGATAGTTCAAGTTATCAAAAGGCACAAAATTCTTGCATGAACCGGCATTTTGCACTGTTTTTTGAAACGAAAGATGGATACTCGTGAATAAAGACATTCAGAGTTTCGGGCTATTATTGCATCCCAGCTCGACATAAGATTTTTAAAAACGGTCGTCCAGACGACAAAATACGAGATTCTTGCGTTATTTGTTGTTTTGCACGGTTGCATCGAACGAATCATCGATCTACAGCGGAATACGAGATGTCCTGGGTTTCCAGTAATTCCGGCATCTCAGCTCGACGTGAAACAGACAAAATCGTTCATTTCGTCCGAAAACACGGGATTCTTGCATGGAACGTCGTTTTGCAAGAGTGTATTGAGCAAAACTTCCATATACGGCGAGAATCGAGATGTCCCGTGTTTCGAGCTATTCTTGCTTCTCGACTCAACGTTAATAAGTACAAATTGTTGATATTCTCTCAAAACACTGAATCCTTGCACTTACGGTTGTTTTGCACCACTCTATCGAACGAAAATTCGTCCAACGAGGATAGAACCGTCCCGAGTCTCGGCCGATTATGACATCTCAGCTTGACTTTAAAGTGTCAAAATCGATTACTCCGTCGGAAAACACGGGATTCTTGCATGGAACGTCGTTTTGCACGAGTGTATTGAGCAAACTTCCATATACGGCGAGAATCGAGAAGTCCCGTGTTTCCAGCTATTCTTGCTTCTCGACTCAACGTTAATGAGTACAAATTGTTAATATCCTCTGAAAAGACTGAATCCTCGCATTAACAGTCGTTTTGCACGACTCTATCGGAAGGGAATTCGTCCACCGAGGATTGAGCCGTCCCGAGTTTCGGCCGATTATGGCATCTCAGCTTGACTTTTAAGTGTCAAAACCGTTTATTTCGTCTCGTAACGCAAGATTCACGCGTTATTGGTCGTCTTGCACGTTTATATCGAACGAACTATCGATCTCCAACGAAATAGAAGATTTCCTGGGTTTCGAATGATTCTAGCATCTCAGCTCGGCGAAAAAGGGCCAAATCCGTTCATTTCGTACAAAAACACAGAATTCTCGCATTCAACGACATTTCGCACAGCTGTATTAGACAAAGCTTCATCTACACAGAGAATCCGAGATGTCCTGGGTTTCGAGTGATTCTGGCATCTCAGCTCAACGTTAATGTGTACAAATCGTTCAATCCATCCAAATACACGAAATTCTTGCGTTGAACATCGTTTCGCTCGGCTGTATCGAACGGAAAATTGATTACCGAGAATCGAGACGTCCTTAGTGTCGCTCGATTACAGCAACTTAGCTTGACGTATAAGGGTTCAAATCGTTCATTTTCTCTGGAAACACAAGATTCTTGCGTTATTGGTCGTCTTGCACGGCTGTATCGAATGAATCATCGATCTGCTTCATGAATCAAGATGTCCCGAGTTTCGAGTGGTTCTAGAATCGTAGCTCGACGTAAATGAATTCGTATCGTTCAATTTGTTTGAATTCACGGAATTCTTGAATCAAACGTCGTTGTGCACAACTGTATCGAACGAAAATCGATAACCGTGAATTGAGACATTCCGAGTTTTGGGCCATTATTGCATCTCAGCTCGACATAAAATTTTTAAAAACGTTCATCTTGACGAGAAATACAAGATTCTTGCGTTATTCCTTGTCTTGCACGGTTGCATCAAACGAATCATTGATCTACAGCGGAAATCGCGATGTCGTCGGTTTCCAGTGATTCCGGCATCTCAGCTCGACGTGAATGAGACAAAATCGTTTATTTTGACCGAAAACACGGAATTCGTGCATGGAACGTCGTTTTGCACGAGTGTATTGAACGAAACTTCTATTTACGGCGAGAATCGAGATGTCCCGTGTTTCGAGCTATTCTGGCTTCTTAACTTAACGTTACTGAGTACAAATTGTTAATATTCTCTAAAAACACTAAATCCGTGAATTAACGGTTGTTTTGCACCACTCTTTTAAACGAAAATTCGTCCAACGAGGATAGAGCCGTCCCGAGTTCCGGCCGATTATGGCATCTCAGCTCGACTTTCAAGTGTCAAAATCGATTATTTTGTCTCGAAACGCAAGATTCACGCGTTATTGGTCGTCTTGCACGGCTGTCTCGAATGAATCATCGATCTTCTTCGGGAATCAAGATGTCCCGAGTTTCTAGTGGTTCTAGAATCGTAGCTCGACGTAAATGAATTTAAATCGTTAAATTTGTTTGAATTCACGAAATTCTGGAATTAAACATGGTTTCGCTCGGCTGTATTGAACGAAAAATCGGTTACCGAGAATCGAGACGTCCTGAGTGTCGCTTGATTACATCATCTAAGCTTGACGTATAAGGGTTCAAATCGTTTATTTTGTCTGAAAACACAAGATTCTTGCGTTATTGGTCGTCTTGCACGGCTGTATCGAATGAATCATCGATCTTCAACGAGAATCAAGATGTCCCGAGTTTCGAGTGGTTCTAGAATCGTAGCTCGACGTAAATAATTCAAATCGTTTAATTTGTTTGAATTCACGAAATTCTTAAATTGAACGTCGTTGTGCACAACTGTATCGAAAGAAAATTCGATATCCGACAGTCGAGACATACCGAGTTCCGGTCGATTATAGAATCTCAGCTCAACATAAAAGATTCAAAAACGTTCATTCCAAACAGAAATACGAGATCCTTCCGTTATTTGTGATCCTCTACGGCTGCATCGAACGAATCAACGATCTAGACCGAGAAACGAGATGTCCTGGTTTTTGGGTGATTCTGGCTTCTCAGCTCGACGTAAATGAAACAAAATCATTCATTTCGTCCAGTAACACAAGAGTCTTTTGTTATTTGTCGTCTTGCGCGACTGCAATGAACGAATCAGGGGTCTATAGCGGAAATAAAGATGTCCCGAGATTCGAGCGATCCTGGCTTTTTAGCACAGCGTAGTGTCAAAATGGTTTAATCCATGCGGAAAAACGTTATTTTTGCATAAAATGTCACTTTGCACATCTGTATCGGACGAATCATCGATCTACACGGAGAATGAAGATTTCCTGGGTTTCGACGGATTCTAGCATCTCAGCTCGACGTAAAAGAGGTAGGATCGTTTATTTCGTTCGAAAACACATACTTTTGCGTTAAACGTCGTTTTGCAGGGCTGTATTGGACGGGACTTCGATCTACACAGAGAATCGAGATGTCGTGAGTTTCGAGGGATTCTGACAACTCAGCTCAACGTGAATGTGTACAGATAGTTCAATTTATCAAAAGGCACAAAATTCTTGCATGAACCGGCATTTTGCACTGTTTTGTCAAACAAAAAATGGATACCCGTGAGAAAAGACATTCAGAGTTTCGGGCTATTATTGCATCCCAGCTCGACATAAGATTTTTTAAAACGGTCGTACTGACGACAAAATACGAGATTCTTGCGTTATTTGTTGTTTCGCACGGTTGCATCGAACGAATCATCGATCTACAGCGGAAATCGAGATGTCCTGGGTTTCCAGTAATTCCGGCATCTCAGCTCGACGTGAATGAGACAAAATCGTTCATTTCGTCCGAAAACACGGGATTCTTGCATGGAACGTCGTTTTGCACGAGTGTATTGAGCAAAACTTCCATATACGACGAGAATCGAGATGTCCCGTGTTTCGAGCTATTCTTGCTTCTCGACTCAACGTTAATAAGTACAAATTGTTAATATTCTCTCAAAACACTGAATCCGTGCACTTACGGTTGTTTTGCACCACTCTATCGAACGAAAATTCGTCCAACGAGGATAGAGCCGTCCAGAGTCTCGGCCGATTATGACATCTCAGCTTGACTTTAAAGTGTCAAAATCGATTATTTCGTCCGAAAACACGGGATTCTTGCATGGAACGTCGTTTTGAACCAGTGTATTGAGCAAAACTTCCATATACGGCGAGAATCGAGAAGTCCCGTGTTTCCAGCTATTCTTGCTTCTCGACTCAACGTTAATGAGTACAAATTGTTAATATCCTCTGAAAAGACTGAATCCTCGCATTAACAGTCGTTTTGCACGACTCTATTGGAAGGGAATTCGTCCACCGAGGATTGAGCCGTCCCGAGTTTCGGCCGATTATGGCATCTCAGCTTGACTTTTAAGTGTCAAAACCGTTTATTTCGTCTCGTAACGCAAGATTCACGCGTTATTGGTCGTCTTGCACGTTTATATCAAACGAACTATCGATCTCCAACGAAATAGAAGATTTCCTGGGTTCCGAATGATTCTAGCATCTCAGCTCGGCGAAAAAAGGGCCAAATCCGTTCATTTCGTACAAAAACACAGAATTCTCGCATTCAACGACATTTCGCACAGCTGTATTAGACAAAGCTTCATCTACACAGAGAATCCGAGGTGTCCTGGGTTTCGAGTGATTCTGGCATCTCAGCTCAACGTTGATGTGTACAAATCGTTCAATTCATCCAAATACACGAAATTCTTGCGTTGAACATCGTTTCGCTCGGCTGTATCGAACGGAAAATTGATTACCGAGAATCGAGACGTCCTTAGTGTCGCTCGATTACAGCAACTTAGCTTGACGTATAAGGGTTCAAATCGTTCATTTTCTCTGGAAACACAAGATTCTTGCGTTATTGGTCGTCTTGCACGGCTCTCTCGAATGAATCATCGATCTGCTTCATGAATCAAGATGTCCCGAGTTTCGAGTGGTTCTAGAATCGTAGCTCGACGTAAATGAATTCGTATCGTTCAATTTGTTTGAATTCACGGAATTCTTGAATCAAACGTCGTTGTGCACAACTGTATCGAACGAAAATCGATAACCGTGAATTGAGACATTCCGAGTTTTGGGCCATTATTGCATCTCAGCTCGACATAAAATTTTTAAAAACGTTCATCTTGACGAGAAATACAAGATTCTTGCGTTATTCCTTGTCTTGCACGGTTGCATCAAACGAATCATTGATCTACAGCGGAAATCGCGATGTCGTCGGTTTCCAGTGATTCCGGCATCTCAGCTCGACGTGAATGAGACAAAATCGTTTATTTTGACCGAAAACACGGAATTCGTGCATGGAACGTCGTTTTGCACGAGTGTATTGAACGAAACTTCTATTTACGGCGAGAATCGAGATGTCCCGTGTTTCGAGCTATTCTGGCTTCTTAACTTAACGTTACTGAGTACAAATTGTTAATATTCTCTAAAAACACTAAATCCGTGAATTAACGGTTGTTTTGCACCACTCTTTTAAACGAAAATTCGTCCAACGAGGATAGAGCCGTCCCGAGTTCCGGCCGATTATGGCATCTCAGCTCGACTTTCAAGTGTCAAAATCGATTATTTTGTCTCGAAACGCAAGATTCACGCGTTATTGGTCGTCTTGCACGGCTGTCTCGAATGAATCATCGATCTTCTTCGGGAATCAAGATGTCCCGAGTTTCTAGTGGTTCTAGAATCGTAGCTCGACGTAAATGAATTTAAATCGTTGAATTTGTTTGAATTCACGAAATTCTGGAATTAAACATGGTTTCGCTCGGCTGTATTGAACGAAAAATCGGTTACCGAGAATCGAGACGTCCTGAGTGTCGCTTGATTACATCATCTAAGCTTGACGTATAAGGGTTCAAATCGTTTATTTTGTCTGAAAACACAAGATTCTTGCGTTATTGGTCGTCTTGCACGGCTGTATCGAATGAATCATCGATCTTCAACGAGAATCAAGATGTCCCGAGTTTCGAGTGGTTCTAGAATCGTAGCTCAACGTAAATAATTCAAATCGTTTAATTTGTTTGAATTCACGAAATTCTGAAATTGAACGTCGTTGTGCACAACTGTATCGAAAGAAAATTCGATATCCGACAGTCGAGACATACCGAGTTCCGGTCGATTATAGAATCTCAGCTCAACATAAAAGATTCAAAAACGTTCATTCCAAACAGAAATACGAGATCCTTCCGTTATTTGTGATCCTCTACGGCTGCATCGAACGAATCAACGATCTAGACCGAGAAACGAGATGTCCTGGTTTTTGGGTGATTCTGGCTTCTCAGCTCGACGTAAATGAAACAAAATCATTCATTTCGTCCAGTAACACAAGAGTCTTTTGTTATTTGTCGTCTTGCGCGACTGCAATGAACGAATCAGGGGTCTATAGCGGAAATAAAGATGTCCCGAGATTCGAGCGATCCTGGCTTTTTAGCACAGCGTAGTGTCAAAATGGTTTAATCCATGCGGAAAAACGTTATTTTTGCATAAAATGTCACTTTGCACATCTGTATCGGACGAATCATCGATCTACACGGAGAATGAAGATTTCCTGGGTTTCGACGGATTCTAGCATCTCAGCTCGACGTAAAAGAGGTAGGATCGTTTATTTCGTTCGAAAACACATACTTTTGCGTTAAACGTCGTTTTGCAGGGCTGTATTGGACGGGACTTCGATCTACACAGAGAATCGAGATGTCGTGAGTTTCGAGGGATTCTGACAACTCAGCTCAACGTGAATGTGTACAGATAGTTCAATTTATCAAAAGGCACAAAATTCTTGCATGAACCGGCATTTTGCACTGTTTTGTCAAACAAAAAATGGATACCCGTGAATAAAGACATTCAGAGTTTCGGGCTATTATTGCATCCCAGCTCGACATAAGATTTTTTAAAACGGTCGTACTGACGACAAAATACGAGATTCTTGCGTTATTTGTTGTTTCGCACGGTTGCATCGAACGAATCATCGATCTACAGCGGAAATCGAGATGTCCTGGGTTTCCAGTAATTCCGGCATCTCAGCTCGACGTGAATGAGACAAAATCGTTCATTTCGTCCGAAAACACGGGATTCTTGCATGGAACGTCGTTTTGCACGAGTGTATTGAGCAAAACTTCCATATACGACGAGAATCGAGATGTCCCGTGTTTCGAGCTATTCTTGCTTCTCGACTCAACGTTAATAAGTACAAATTGTTAATATTCTCTCAAAACACTGAATCCGTGCACTTACGGTTGTTTTGCACCACTCTATCGAACGAAAATTCGTCCAACGAGGATAGAGCCGTCCAGAGTCTCGGCCGATTATGACATCTCAGCTTGACTTTAAAGTGTCAAAATCGATTATTTCGTCCGAAAACACGGGATTCTTGCATGGAACGTCGTTTTGAACCAGTGTATTGAGCAAAACTTCCATATACGGCGAGAATCGAGAAGTCCCGTGTTTCCAGCTATTCTTGCTTCTCGACTCAACGTTAATGAGTACAAATTGTTAATATCCTCTGAAAAGACTGAATCCTCGCATTAACAGTCGTTTTGCACGACTCTATCGGAAGGGAATTCGTCCACCGAGGATTGAGCCGTCCCGAGTTTCGGCCGATTATGGCATCTCAGCTTGACTTTTAAGTGTCAAAACCGTTTATTTCGTCTCGTAACGCAAGATTCACGCGTTATTGGTCGTCTTGCACGTTTATATCAAACGAACTATCGATCTCCAACGAAATAGAAGATTTCCTGGGTTCCGAATGATTCTAGCATCTCAGCTCGGCGAAAAAAGGGCCAAATCCGTTCATTTCGTACAAAAACACAGAATTCTCGCATTCAACGACATTTCGCACAGCTGTATTAGACAAAGCTTCATCTACACAGAGAATCCGAGGTGTCCTGGGTTTCGAGTGATTCTGGCATCTCAGCTCAACGTTGATGTGTACAAATCGTTCAATTCATCCAAATACACGAAATTCTTGCGTTGAACATCGTTTCGCTCGGCTGTATCGAACGGAAAATTGATTACCGAGAATCGAGACGTCCTTAGTGTCGCTCGATTACAGCAACTTAGCTTGACGTATAAGGGTTCAAATCGTTCATTTTCTCTGGAACCACAAGATTCTTGCGTTATTGGTCGTCTTGCACGGCTGTATCGAATGAATCATCGATCTGCATCATGAATCAAGATGTCCCGAGTTTCGAGTGGTTCTAGAATCGTAGCTCGACGTAAATGAATTCGTATCGTTCAATTTGTTTGAATTCACGAAATTCTTGAATCAAACGTCGTTGTGCACAACTGTATCGAACGAAAATCGATAACCGTGAATTGAGACATTCCGAGTTTTGGGCCATTATTGCATCTCAGCTCGACATAAAATTTTTAAAAACGTTCATCTTGACGAGAAATACAAGATTCTTGCGTTATTCCTTGTCTTGCACGGTTGCATCAAACGAATCATTGATCTACAGCGGAAATCGCGTTGTCGTCGGTTTCCAGTGATTCCGGCATCTCAGCTCGACGTGAATGAGACAAAATCGTTTATTTCGACCGAAAACACGGAATTCGTGCATGGAACGTCGTTTTGCACAAGTGTATTGAACAAAACTTCTATTTACGGCGAGAATCGAGATGTCCCGTGTTTCGAGCTATTCTGGCTTCTTAACTCAACGTTACTGAGTACAAATTGTTAATATTCTCTAATAACACTAAATCCGTGGATTAACGGTCGTTTTGCACCACTCTTTTAAACGAAAATTCGTCCAACGAGGATAGAGCCGTCCCGAGTTCCGGCCGATTATGGCATCTCAGCTTGACTTTCAAGTGTCAAAATCGATTATTTCGTCTCGAAACGAAAGATTCACGCGTTATTGGTCGTCTTGCACGGCTGTATCGAATGAATCATCGATCTTCTTCGGGAATCAAGATGTCCCGAGTTTCTAGTGGTTCTAGAATCGTAGCTCGACGTAAATAAATTCAAATCGTTGAATTTGTTTAAATTCACGAAATTCTGGAATTAAACATCGTTTCGCTCGGCTGTATTGAACGAAAAATCGGTTACCGAGAATCGAGACGTCCTGAGTGTCGCTCGATTACATCATCTAAGCTTGACGTATAAGGGTTCAAATCGTTTATTTTGTCTGAAAACACAAGATTCTTGCGTTATTGGTCGTCTTGCACGGCTGTGTCGAATGAATCATCGAACTTTATCGAGAATCAAGATGTCCCGAGTTTCGAGTGGTTCTAGAATCGTAGCTCGACGTAAATAATTCAAATCGTTTAATTTGTTTGAATTCACGGAATTCTCAAATTGAACGTCGTTGTGCACAACTGTATCGAAAGAAAATTCGATATCCGACAGTCGGGACATACCGAGTTCCGGTCGATTATAGAATCTCAGCTCAACATAAAAGATTCAAAAACGTTCATTCCAAAGAGAAATACGAGATCCTTCCGTTATTTGTGATCCTCGACGGCTGCATCGAACGAATCAACGATCTAGACCGAGAAACGAGATGTCCTGGTTTTTGGGTGATTCTGGCTTCTCAGCTCGACGTAAATGAAACAAAATCATTCATTTCGTCCAGTAACACAAGAGTCTTGTGTTATTTGTCGTCTTGCGCGACTGCAATGAACGAATCAGGGATCTATAGCGGAAATAAAGATGTCCCGAGATTCGAGCGATCCTGGCTTTTTAGCACAGCGTAGTGTCAAAATGGTTTAATCCATGCGGAAAAACGTTATTTTTGCATAAAATGTCACTTTGCACATCTGTATCGGACGAATCATCGATCCACACGGAGAATTAAGATTTCTGGGTTTCAAGAGATTCTAGCATCTCAGCTCGTCGTAAAAGAGTTAGAATCGTTTATTTCCACCGAAAACACACACTTTTGCGTTGCACACCGTTTTGCAGGGCTGTATTGGACGGAACTTCGATCTACTCAAAAAATCGAGATGTCCTGAGTTTCGAGGGATTCTGACAACTCAGCTGAACGTGAATGTGTACAGATCGTTCAATTTATCCAAAAGCCCTGGAATTCATGCATGAACCCTCTTTTTGCACAGTTGTGTCCAACGAAAAATCGATAACCGTGAATTGGGACATTCCGAGTTTTGGGCCATTATTGTATCTCAGCTCGACATAAAATTTTTTAAAACGTTCATTTTGACCGGAAATACAAGATTCTTGCGTTATTCGTTGTCTTGCACGGTTGCATCAAACGAATCATCGATCTACAGCGGAAATCGAGATGTCGTCGGTTTCCAGTGATTCCGGCATCTCAGCTCGACGTGAATGAGACAAAATCGTTTATTTTGTCCGAAAACACGGAATTCGTGCATGGAACTCCGTTTTGCACAAGTGTATTGAACAAAACTTCTATTTACGGCGAGAATCGAGATGTCCCGTGTTTCGAGCTACTTTGGCTTCTTAACTCAACGTTAATGAGTACAAATTGTTAATATTCTCTAAAAACACTAAATCCGTGGATTAACGGTTGTTTTGCACCACTCTATCAAACGAAAATTCGTCCAACGAGGATAGAGCCGTCCCAAGTTCCGGCCGATTATGGCATCTCAGCTTGACTTTAAAGTGTCAAAATCGATTGTTTTGTCTCGAAACGCAAGATTCACGCATTATTGATCATCTTGCACATTTATATCGAACAAATCATCGATCTCCAACTAGAAAGAAGATTTTCTGGGTTTCGAATGATTCTACCATGTCAGCTCGGCGAGAAAGGGCCAAATCCGTTCATTTCGTCCAAAAACACAGAATTCTTGATTTCAACGTCATTTCGCAAAGCTGTATCGGACAAAACTTTATCTAAATACACGAAATTCTTGCCATGACCATCGTTTCACTCGGCTGTATCGAACGAAGAATTGATTACCGAGAATCGAGCCGTCCTGAGTGTCGCTCGATTACAGCATCTCAGCTCGACGTATAACAGTTAAAATCGTTAATTTCGTCTGAAAACACAAGATTCTTGCGTTATTGGTCGTCTTGCACGGCTGTATCGAATGAATCATTGATCTTCATCGAGAATCGAGATGTCCCGAATTTCGAGTGGTTCTAGAATCTTAGCTCGACGTAAATGAAATTTGTTTTTTCAATTTGTTTGAATTCACGGAATTCTTGAATTAAACGTCGTTGTGAACAACTGTATCAAACGAAAATTCGATAACCGAGAGTCGAGACATACCGAGTTTCGGGCGATTATAGAACCTCAGCTCAACATAAAAGTTTCAAAAACGTTTATTTTAAACAGAAATACGAGATCCTTGCGTTATTTGTGTTCTACGACGGCTGCATCGAACGAATCAACGATCTAGACCGAGAACCGCGATGTCCTGGTTTTTGGGTGATTCTGGCTTCTTAACCCGACGTAAGTGAAACAAAATCATTCATTCTGTCCGGTAACACAAGAGCCTTGTGTTATCTGTCGTCTTGCACGACTGCAATGAACGAATCATGGATCTATAGCGGAATTGAAGATGTCCCGAGATTCTAGCGATCCTGGCTTCTTAGCTCAACGTAGTGTCAAAATGATTTAATCCATCCGGAAACACGTTATTTTTGTATTTATCGTCATTTTGCACATCTGTATCGGACGAATCATCGATCCACACGGAGAATTGAGATTTCCTGGGTTTCGAGAGATCCTAGCATCTCAGCTCGTCGTAAAAGAGTTAGAATCGTTTATTTCCACCAAAAACACACACTTTCGCGTTGCACGTCGTTTTGCAGGGCTGTATTGGACGGAACTTCGATCTACACAAAAAATCGAGATGTCCTGAGTTTCGAGGGATTCTGACAACTCAGCTGAACGTGGATGTGTACAGATCGTTCAATTTATCCAAAAGCACGGAATTCTTGCATGAACCGTCATTTTGCACAGTTGTGTCCAACAAAAAAACGATAACCGTGAATTGGGACATTCCGAGTTTTGGGCCATAATTGCATCTCAGCTCGACATAAAATTTTCAAAAACGTTCATCTTGACGAGAAATACAAGATTCTTGCGTTATTCGTTTTCTTGCACGGTTGCATCAAACGAATCATCGATCTACAGCGGAAATGGAGATGTCGTCGGTTTCCAGTGATTCCGGCATCTCAGCTCGACGTGAATGAGACAAAATCGTTCATTTCGACCGGAAACACGGATTTTGTGCATGGAACGTCGTTTTGCACGAGTGTATTAAACAAAACTTCCATATACGGCGAGAATCGAGATGTCCCGTGTTTCGAGCTATTCTGGCTTCTTAACTCAACGTTATTGAGTACAAATTGTTAATATTCTCTAAAAACACTAAATCCGTGGATTACCGGTTGTTTTGCACCACTCTTTTAAACGAAAATTCGTCCAACGAGGATAGAGCCGTCCCGAGTTCCGGCCGATTATGTCATCTCAGCTTGACTTTCAATTTTCAAAATCGATTATTCTGTCTCGAAACGCAACATTCACGCGTTATTGGTCGTCTTGCACGGCTGTATCGAATGAATCATCGATCTCCATCAAGAATCAAGATGTCCCGAGTTTCGAGTGGTTCTAGAATCGTAGCCCGACGTAATCGAATTCAAATCGTTTAATTTGTTTGAATTCACGGAATTCTTGAATCAAACGTCGTTGTGCACAACTGTATCGAACGAAAATCGACAACCGTGAATTGAGACATTCCGAGTTTTGGGCCATTATTGCATCTCAGCTCGACATAAAATTTTTAAAAACGTTCATTTTGACGAGAAATACAAGTATGTTGCGTTATTCCTTGTCTTGCACGGTTGCATCAAACGAATCATTGATCTACAGCGGAAATCGCGATGTCGTCGGATTCCAGTGATTCCGGCATCTCAGCTCGACGTGAATGAGACAAAATCGTTCATTTCGACCGAAAACACGGAATTCGTGCATGGAACGTCGTTTTGCACGAGTGTATTGAACAAAACTTCTATTTACGGCGAGAATCGAGATGTCCCGTGTTCGAGCTATTCTGGCTCCTTAACTCAACGTTACTGAGTACAAATTGTTAATATTCTCTAAAAACACTAAATCCGTGGATTAACGGTTGTTTTGCACCACTCTTTTAAACGAAAATTCGTCCAACGAGGATAGAGCCGTCCCGAGTTCCGGCCGATTATGGCATCTCAGCTTGACTTTCAAGTGTCAAAATCGATTATTTTGTCTCGAAACGCAAGATTCACGCGTTATTGGTCGTCTTGCACGGCTGTATCGAATGAATCATCGATCTTCTTCGGGAATCAAGATGTCCCGAGTTTCTAGTGGTTCTAGAATCGTAGCTCGACGTAAATAAATTTAAATCGTTGAATTTGTTTGAATTCACGAAATTCTGGAATTAAACATCGTTTCGCTCGGCTGAATTGAACGAAAAATCGATTACCGAGAATCGAGACGTCCTGAGTGTCGCTCGATTACATCATCTAAGCTTGACGTATAAGGGTTCAAATCGTTTATTTTGTCTGAAAACACAAGATTCTTGCGTTATTGGTCGTCTTGCACGGCTGTATCGAATGAATCATCGATCTTCAACGAGAATCAAGATGTCCCGAGTTTCGAGTGGTTCTAGAATCGTAGCTCGACGTGAATAATTCAAATCGTTTAATTTGTTTGAATTCACGGAATTCTTAAATTGAACGTCGTTGTGCACAACTGTATCGAAAGAAAATCCGGTATCCGACAGTCGAGACATACCGAGTTCCGGTCGATTATAGAATCTCAGCTCATCATAAAAGATTCAAAAACGTTCATTCCAAACAGAAATACGAGATCCTTCCGTTATTTGTGATCCTCTACGGCTGCATCGAACGAATCAACGATCTAGACCGAGAAACGAGATGTCCTGGTTTTTGGGTGATTCTGGCTTCTCAGCTCGACGTAAATGAAACAAAATCATTCATTTCGTCCAGTAACACAAGAGTCTTGTGTTATTTGTCGTCTTGTGCGACTGCAATGAACGAATCAGGGATCTATAGCGGAAATAAAGATGTCCCGAGATTCGAGCGATCCTGGCTTTTTAGCACAGTGTAGTGTCAAAATGGTTTAATCCATGCGGAAAAACGTTATTTTTGCATAAAATGTCACTTTGCACATCTGTATCGGACGAATCATCGATCTACACGGAGAATGAAGATTTCCTGGGTTTCGACGGATTCTAGCATCTCAGCTCGACGTAAAAGAGTTAGGATCGTTTATTTCGTTCGAAAACACACACTTTTGCGTTGAACGTCGTTTTGCAGGGCTGTATTGGACGGGTTTTCGATCTACACAGAGAATCGAGATGTCGTGAGTTTCGAGGGATTCTGACAACTCAGCTCAACGTGAATGTGTACAGATAGTTCAAGTTATCAAAAGGCACAAAATTCTTGCATGAACCGGCATTTTGCACTGTTTTTTCAAACGAAAAATGGATACCCGTGAATAAAGACATTCAGAGTTTCGGGCTATTATTGCATCCCAGCTCGACATAAGATTTTCAAAAACGGTCGTCCAGACGACAAAATACGAGATTCTTGCGTTATTTGTTGTTTTGCACGGTTGCATCGAACGAATCATCGATCTACAGCGGAAATCGAGATGTCCTGGGTTTCCAGTAATTCCGGCATCTCAGCTCGACGTGAATGAGACAAAATCGTTCATTTCGTCCGAAAACACGGGATTCTTGCATGGAACGTCGTTTTGCACGAGTGTATTGAGCAAAACTTCCATATACGACGAGAATCGAGATGTCCTGTGTTTTGAGCTATTCTTGCTTCTCGACTCAACGTTAATAAGTACAAATTGTTAATATTCTCTCAAAACACTGAATCCGTGCACTTACGGTTGTTTTGCACCACTCTATCGAACGAAAATTCGTTCAACGAGTATAGAACCGTCCCGAGTCTCGGCCGATTATGACATCTCAGCTTGACTTTAAAGTGTCAAAATCGATTATTCCGTCCGAAAACACGGGATTCTTGCATGGAACGTCGTTTTGCACGAGTGTATTGAGCAAAACTTCCATATACGGCGAGAATCGAGAAGTCCCGTGTTTCCAGCTATTCTTGCTTCTCGACTCAACGTTAATGAGTACAAATTGTTAATATCCTCTGAAAAGACTGAATCCTCGCATTAACAGTCGTTTTGCACGACTCTATCGGAAGGGAATTCGTCCACCGAGGATTGAGCCGTCCCGAGTTTCGGCCGATTATGGCATCTCAGCTTGACTTTTAAGTGTCAAAACCGTTTATTTCGTCTCGTAACGCAAGATTCACGCGTTATTGGTCGTCTTGCACGTTTATATCGAACGAACTATCGATCTCCAACGAAATAGAAGATTTCCTGGGTTTCGAATGATTCTAGCATCTCAGCTCGGCGAAAAAAGGGCCAAATCCGTTCATTTCGTACAAAAACACAGAATTCTCGCATTCAACGACATTTCGCACAGCTGTATTAGACAAAGCTTCATCTACACAGAGAATCCGAGGTGTCCTGGGTTTCGAGTGATTCTGGCATCTCAGCTCAACGTTAATGTGTACAAATCGTTCAATTCATCCAAATGCACGAAATTCTTGCGTTGAACATCGTTTCGCTCGGCTGTATCGAACGGAAAATTGATTACCGAGAATCGAGACGTCCTTAGTGTCGCTCGATTACAGCAACTTAGCTTGACGTATAAGGGTTCAAATCGTTCATTTTCTCTGGAACCACAAGATTCTTGCGTTATTGGTCGTCTTGCACGGCTGTATCGAATGAATCATCGATCTGCATCATGAATCAAGATGTCCCGAGTTTCGAGTGGTTCTAGAATCGTAGCTCGACGTAAATGAATCCGTATCGTTCAATTTGTTTGAATTCACGGAATTCTTGAATCAAACGTCGTTGTGCACAACTGTATCGAACGAAAATCGATAACCGTGAATTGAGACATTCCGAGTTTTGGGCCATTATTGCATCTCAGCTCGACATAAAATTTTTAAAAACGTTTATCTTGACGAGAAATACAAGATTCTTGCGTTATTCCTTGTCTTGCACGGTTGCATCAAACGAATCATTGATCTACAGCGGAAATCGCGATGTCGTCGGTTTCCAGTGATTCCGGCATCTCAGCTCGACGTGAATGAGACAAAATCGTTTATTTCGACCGAAAACACGGAATTCGTGCATGGAACGTCGTTTTGCACGAGTGTATTGAACAAAACTTCTATTTACGGCGAGAATCGAGATGTCCCGTGTTTCGAGCTATTCTGGCTTCTTAACTCAACGTTACTGAGTACAAATTGTTAATATTCTCTGAAAACACTAAATCCGTGGATTAACGGTCGTTTTGCACCACTCTTTTAAACGAAAATTCGTCCAACGAGGATAAAGCCGTCCCGAGTTCCGGCCGATTATGGCATCTCAGCTTGACTTTCAAGTGTCAAAATCGATTATTTTGTCTCGAAACGCAAGATTCACGCGTTATTGGTCGTCTTGCACGGCTGTATCGAATGAATCATCGATCTTCTTCAAGAATCAAGATGTCCCGAGTTTCTAGTGGTTCTAGAATCGTAGCTCGACGTAAATAAATTTGAATCGTTGAATTTGTTTGAATTCACGAAATTCTGGAATTAAACATGGTTTCGCTCGGCTGTATTGAACGAAAAATCGGTTACCGAGAATCGAGACGTCCTGAGTGTCGCTCGATTACATCATCTAAGCTTGACGTATAAGGGTTCAAATCGTTTATTTTGTCTGAAAACACAAGATTCTTGCGTTATTGGTCGTCTTGCACGGCTGTATCGAATGAATCATCGATCTCCAACGAGAATCAAGATGTCCCGAGTTTCGAGTGGTTCTAGAATCGTAGCTCGACGTAAATAATTCAAATCGTTTAATTTGTTTGAATTCACGGAATTCTTAAATTGAACGTCGTTGTGCACAACTGTATCGAAAGAAAATTCGATATCCGACAGTCGAGACATACCGAGTTCCGGTCGATTATAGAATCTCAGCTCAACATAAAAGATTCAAAAACGTTCATTCCAAACAGAAATACGAGATCCTTCCGTTATTTGTGATCCTCTACGGCTGCATCGAACGAATCAACGATCTAGACCGAGAAACGAGATGTCCTGGTTTTTGGGTGATTCTGGCTTCTCAGCTCGACGTAAATGAAACAAAATCATTCATTTCGTCCAGTAACACAAGAGTCTTGTGTTATTTGTCGTCTTGCGCGACTGCAATGAACGAATCAGGGATCTATAGCGGAAATAAAGATGTCCCGAGATTCGAGCGATCCTGGCTTTTTAGCACAGCGTAGTGTCAAAATGGTTTGATCCATGCGGAAAAACGTTATTTTTGCATAAAATGTCACTTTGCACATCTGTATCGGACGAATCATCGATCTACACGGAGAATAAAGATTTCCTGGGTTTCGACGGATTCTAGCAACTCAGCTCGTCGTAAAAGAGTTAGGATCGTTTATTTCGTTCGAAAACACACACTTTTGCGTTGAACGTCGTTTTGCAGGGCTGTATTGGACGGGACTTCGACCTACACAGAGAATCGAGATGTCGTGAGTTTCGAGGGATTCTGACAACTCAGCTCAACGTGAATGTGTACAGATAGTTCAATTTATCAAAAGGCACAAAATTCTTGCATGAACCGGCATTTTGCACTGTTTTGTCAAACGAAAAATGGTTACCCGTGAATAAAGACATTCAGAGTTTCGGGCTATTATTGCATCCCAGCTCGACATAAGATTTTTAGAAACGGTCGTACTGACGACAAAATACGAGAGTCTTGCGTTATTTGTTGTTTCGCACGGTTGCATCGAACGAATCATCGATCTACAGCGGAAATCGAGATGTCCTGGGTTTCCAGTAATTCCGGCATCTCAGCTCGACGTGAATGAGACAAAATCGTTCATTTCGTCCGAAAACACGGGATTCTTGCATGGAACGTCGTTTTGCACGAGTGTATTGAGCAAAACTTCCATATACGACGAGAATCGAGATGTCCCGTGTTTCGAGCTATTCTTGCTTCTCGACTCAACGTTAATAAGTACAAATTGTTAATATTCTCTCAAAACACTGAATCCGTGCACTTACGGTTGTTTTGCACCACTCTATCGAACGAAAATTCGTCCAACGAGGATAGAGCCGTCCCGAGTCTCGGCCGATTATGACATCTCAGCTTGACTTTAAAGTGTCAAAATCGATTATTTCGTCCGAAAACACGGGATTCTTGCATGGAACGTCGTTTTGCACGAGTGTATTGAGCAAAACTTCCATATACGGCGAGAATCGAGAAGTCCCGTGTTTCCAGCTATTCTTGCTTCTCGACTCAACGTTAATGAGTACAAATTGTTAATATCCTCTGAAAAGACTGAATCCTCGCATTAACAGTCGTTTTGCACGACTCTATCGGAAGGGAATTCGTCCACCGAGGATTGAGCCGTCCCGAGTTTCGGCCGATTATGGCATCTCAGCTTGACTTTTAAGTGTCAAAACCGTTTATTTTGTCTCGTAACGCAAGATTCACGCGTTATTGGTCGTCTTGCACGTTTATATCGAACGAACTATCGATCTCCAACGAAATAGAAGATTTCCTGGGTTTCGAATGATTCTAGCATCTCAGCTCGGCGAAAAAAGGGCCAAATCCGTTCATTTCGTACAAAAACACAGAATTCTCGCATTCAACGACATTTCGCACAGCTGTATTAGACAAAGCTTCATCTACAGAGAGAATCCGAGATGTCTTGGGTTTCGAGTGATTCTGGCATCTTAGCTCAACCTTAATGTGTACAAATCGTTCAATTCATCCAAATACACGAAATTCTTGCGTTGAACATCGTTTCGCTCGGCTGTATCGAACGGAAAATTGATTACCGAGAATCGAGACGTCCTTAGTGTCGCTCGATTACCGCAACTTAGCTTGACGTATAAGGGTTCAAATCGTTCATTTTCTCTGGAAACACAAGATTCTTGCGTTATTGGTCGTCTTGCACGGCTGTATCGAATGAATCATCGATCTGCATCATGAATCAAGATGTCCCGAGTTTCGAGTGGTTCTAGAATCGTAGCTCGACGTAAATGAATTCGTATCGTTCAATTTGTTTGAATTCACGGAATTCTTGAATCAAACGTCGTTGTGCACAACTGTATCGAACGAAAATCGATAACCGTGAACTGAGACATTCCGAGTTTTGGGCCATTATTGCATCTCAGCTCGACATAAAATTTTTAAAAACGTTCATCTTGACGAGAAATACAAGATTCTTGCGTTATTCCTTGTCTTGCACGGTTGCATCAAACGAATCATTGATCTACAGCGGAAATCGCGATGTCGTCGGTTTCCAGTGATTCCGGCATCTCAGCTCGACGTGAATGAGACAAAATCGTTTATTTCGACCGAATTCACGAAATTCTGGAATTAAACATCGTTTCGCTCGGCTGTATTGAACGAAAAATCGATTACCGAGAATCGAGACGTCCTGAGTGTCGCTCGATTACATCATCTAAGCTTGACGTATAAGGGTTCAAATCGTTTATTTTGTCTGAAAACACAAGATTCTTGCGTTATTGGTCGTCTTGCACGGCTGTATCGAATGAATCATCGATCTTCAACGAGAATCAAGATGTCCCGAGTTTCGAGTGGTTCTAGAATCGTAGCTCGACGTAAATAATTCAAATCGTTTAATTTGTTTGAATTCACGGAATTCTTAAATTGAACGTCGTTGTGCACAACTGTATCGAAAGAAAATTCGATATCCGACAGTCGAGACATACCGAGTTCCGGTCGATTATAGAATCTCAGCTCAACATAAAAGATTCAAAAACGTTCATTCCAAACAGAAATACGAGATCCTTCCGTTATTTGTGATCCTCTACGGCTGCATCGAACGAATCAACGATCTAGACCGAGAAACGAGATGTCCTGGTTTTTGGGTGATTCTGGCTTCTCAGCTCGACGTAAATGAAACAAAATCATTCATTTCGTCCAGTAACACAAGAGTCTTGTGTTATTTGTCGTCTTGCGCGACTGCAATGAACGAATCAGGGATCTATAGCGGAAATAAAGATGTCCCGAGATTCGAGCGATCCTGGCTTTTTAGCACAGCGTAGTGTCAAAATGGTTTAATCCATGCGGAAAAACGTTATTTTTGCATAAAATGTCACTTTGCACATCTGTATCGGACGAATCATCGATCTACACGGAGAATAAAGATTTCCTGGGTTTCGACGGATTCTAGCATCTCAGCTCGTCGTAAAAGAGTTAGGATCGTTTATTTCGTTCGAAAACACACACTTTTGCGTTGAACGTCGTTTTGCAGGGCTGTATTGGACGGGACTTCGATCTACACAGAGAATCGAGATGTCGTGAGTTTCGAGGGATTCTGACAACTCAGCTCAACGTGAATGTGTACAGATAGTTCAATTTATCAAATGGCACAAAATTCTTGCATGAACCGGCATTTTGCACTGTTTTGTCAAACGAAAAATGGTTACCCGTGAATAAAGACATTCAGAGTTTCGGGCTATTATTGCATCCCAGCTCGACATAAGATTTTTAAAAACGGTCGTACTGACGACAAAATACGAGATTCTTGCGTTATTTGTTGTTTCGCACGGTTGCATCGAACGAATCATCGATCTACAGCGGAAATCGAGATGTCCTGGGTTTTCAGTAATTCCGGCATTTCAGCTCGACGTGAATGAGACAAAATCGTTCATTTCGTCCGAAAACACGGGATTCTTGCATGGAACGTCGTTTTGCACGAGTGTATTGAGCAAAACTTCCATATACGACGAGAATCGAGATGTCCCGTGTTTCGAGCTATTCTTGCTTCTCGACTCAACGTTAATAAGTACAAATTGTTAATATTCTCTCAAAACACTGAATCCGTGCACTTACGGTTGTTTTGCACCACTCTATCGAACGAAAATTCGTCCAACGAGGATAGAGCCGTCCCGAGTCTCGGCCGATTATGAAATCTCAGCTTGACTTTAAAGTGTCAAAATCGATTATTTCGTCCGAAAACACGGGATTCTTGCATGGAACGTCGTTTTGCACCAGTGTATTGAGCAAAACTTCCATATACGGCGAGAATCGAGAAGTCCCGTGTTTCCAGCTATTCTTGCTTCTCGACTCAACGTTAATGAGTACAAATTGTTAATATCCTCTGAAAAGACTGAATCCTCGCATTAACTGTCGTTTTGCACGACTCTATCGGAAGGGAATTCGTCCACCGAGGATTGAGCCGTCCCGAGTTTCGGCCGATTATTGCATCTCAGCTTGACTTTTAAGTGTCAAAACCGTTTATTTCGTCTCGTAACGTAAGATTCACGCGTTATTGGTCGTCTTGCACGTTTATATCGAACGAACTATCGATCTCCAACGAAATAGAAGATTTCCTGGGTTTCGAATGATTCTAGCATCTCAGCTCGGCGAAAAAAGGGCCAAATCCGTTCATTTCGTACAAAAACACAGAATTCTCGCATTCAACGACATTTCGCACAGCTGTATTAGACAAAGCTTCATCTACACAGAGAATCCGAGATGTCTTGGGTTTCGAGTGATTCTGGCATCTCAGCTCAACGTTAATGTGTACAAATCGTTCAATTCATCCAAATACACGAAATTCTTGCGTTGAACATCGTTTCGCTCGGCTGTATCGAACGGAAAATTGATTACCGAGAATTGAGACATTCCGAGTTTTGAGCCATTATTGCATCTCAGCTCGACATAAAGTTTTTAAAAACGTTTATCTTGACGAGAAATACAAGATTCTTGCGTTATTCCTTGTCTTGCACGGTTGCATCAAACGAATCATTGATCTACAGCGGAAATCGCGATGTCGTCGGTTTCCAGTGATTCCGGCATCTCAGCTCGACGTGAATGAGACAAAATCGTTTATTTCGACCGAATTCACGAAATTCTGGAATTAAACATCGTTTCGCTCGGCTGTATTGAACGAAAAATCGATTACCGAGAATCGAGACGTCCTGAGTGTCGCTCGATTACATCATCTAAGCTTGACGTATAAGGGTTCAAATCGTTTATTTTGTCTGAAAACACAAGATTCTTGCGTTATCGGTCGTCTTGCACGGCTGTATCGAATGAATCATCGATCTTCAACGAGAATCAAGATGTCCCGAGTTTCGAGTGGTTCTAGAATCGTAGCTCGACGTAAATAATTCAAATCGTTTAATTTGTTTGAATTCACGGAATTCTTAAATTGAACGTCGTTGTGCACAACTGTATCGAAAGAAAATTCGATATCCGACAGTCGAGACATACCGAGTTCCGGTCGATTATAGAATCTCAGCTCAACATAAAAGATTCAAAAACGTTCATTCCAAACAGAAATACGAGATCCTTCCGTTATTTGTGATCCTCTACGGCTGCATCGAACGAATCAACGATCTAGACCGAGAAACGAGATGTCCTGGTTTTTGGGTGATTCTGGCTTCTCAGCTCGACGTAAATGAAACAAAATCATTCATTTCGTCCAGTTACACAAGAGTCTTGTGTTATTTGTCGTCTTGCGCGACTGCAATGAACGAATCAGGGATCTATAGCGGAAATAAAGATGTCCCGAGATTCGAGCGATCCTGGCTTTTTAGCACAGCGTAGTGTCAAAATGGTTTAATCCATGCGGAAAACCGTTATTTTTGCATAAAATGTCACTTTGCACATCTGTATCGGACGAATCATCCATCTACACGGAGAATAAAGATTTCCTGGGTTTCGACGGATTCTAGCATCTCAGCTCGTCGTAAAAAAGTTAGGATCGTTTATTTCGTTCGAAAACACACACTCTTGCGTTGAACGTCGTTTTGCAGGGCTGTATTGGACGGGACTTCGATCTACACAGAGAATCGAGATGTCGTGAGTTTCGAGGGATTCTGACAACCCAGCTCAACGTGAATGTGTACAGATAGTTCAATTTATCAAAAGGCACAAAATTCTTGCATGAACCGGCATTTTGCACTGTTTTGTCAAACGAAAAATGGTTACCCGTGAATAAAGACATTCAGAGTTTCGGGCTATTATTGCATCCCAGCTCGACATAAGATTTTTAAAAACGGTCGTACTGACGACAAAATACGAGATTCTTGCGTTATTTGTTGTTTCGCACGGTTGCATCGAACGAATCATCGATCTACAGCGGAAATCGAGATGTCCTGGGTTTCCAGTAATTCCGGCATCTCAGCTCGACGTGAATGAGACAAAATCGTTCATTTCGTCCGAAAACACGGGATTCTTGCATGGAACGTCGTTTTGCACGAGTGTATTGAGCAAAACTTCCATATACGACGAGAATCGAGATGTCCCGTGTTTCGAGCTATTCTTGCTTCTCGACTCAACGTTAATAAGTACAAATTGTTAATATTCTCTCAAAACACTGAATCCGTGCACTTACGGTTGTTTTGCACCACTCTATCGAACGAAAATTCGTCCAACGAGGATAGAGCCGTCCCGAGTCTCGGCCGATTATGACATCTCAGCTTGACTTTAAAGTGTCAAAATCGATTATTTCGTTCGAAAACACGAGATTCTTGCATGGAACGTCGTTTTGCACGAGTGTATTGAGCAAAACTTCCATATACGGCGAGAATCGAGAAGTCCCGTGTTTCCAGCTATTCTTGCTTCTCGACTCAACGTTAATGAGTACAAATTGTTAATATCCTCTGAAAAGACTGAATCCTCCCATTAACAGTCGTTTTGCACGACTCTATCGGAAGGGAATTCGTCCACCGAGGATTGAGCCGTCCCGAGTTTCGGCCGATTATGGCGACTCAGCTTGACTTTTAAGTGTCAAAACCGTTTATTTCGTCTCGTAACGCAAGATTCACGCGTTATTAGTCGTCTCGCACGTTTATATCGAACGAACTATCGATCTCCAACGAAATAGAAGATTTCCTGGGTTTAGAATGATTCTAGCATCTCAGCTCGGCGAAAAAAGTGCCAAATCCGTTCATTTCGTACAAAAACACAGAACTCTCGCATTCAACGACATTTCGCACAGCTGTATTAGACAAAGCTTCATCTACACAGAGAATCCGAGATGTCTTGGGTTTCGAGTGATTCTGGCATCTCAGCTCAACGTTAATGTGTACAAATCGTTCAATTCATCCAAATACACGAAATTCTTGCGTTGAACATCGTTTCGCTCGGCTGTATCGAACGGAAAATTGATTACCGAGAATTGAGACATTCCGAGTTTTGGGCCATTATTGCATCTCAGCTCGACATAAAGTTTTTAAAAACGTTCATCTTGACGAGAAATACAAGATTCTTGCGTTATTCCTTGTCTTGCACGGTTGCATCAAACGAATCATTGATCTACAGCGGAAATCGCGATGTCGTCGGTTTCCAGTGATTCCGGCATCTCAGCTCGAAGTGAATGAGACAACATCGTTTATTTCGACCGAATTCACGAAATTCTGGAATTAAACATCGTTTCGCTCGGCTGTATTGAACGAAAAATCGATTACCGAGAATCGAGACGTCCTGAGTGTCGCTCGATTACATCATCTAAGCTTGACGTATAAGGGTTCAAATCGTTTATTTCGTCTGAAAACACAAGATTCTTGCGTTATTGGTCGTCTTGCAAGGCTGTATCGAATGAATCATCGATCTTCAACGAGAATCAAGATGTCTCGAGTTTCGAGTGGTTCTAGAATCGTAGCTCGACGTAAATAATTCAAATCGTTTAATTTGTTTGAATTCACGGAATTCTTAAATTGAACGTCGTTGTGCACAACTGTATCGAAAGAAAATTCGATATCCGACAGTCGAGACATACCGAGTTCCGGTCGATTATAGAATCTCAGCTCAACATAAAAGATTCAAAAACGTTCATTCCAAACAGAAATACGAGATCCTTCCGTTATTTGTGATCCTCTACGGCTGCATCGAACGAATCAACGATCTAGACCGAGAAACGAGATGTCCTGGTTTTTGGGTGATTCTGGCTTCTCAGCTCGACGTAAATGAAACAAAATCATTCATTTCGTCCAGTAACACAAGAGTCTTGTGTTATTTGTCGTCTTGCGCGACTGCAATGAACGAATCAGGGATCTATAGCGGAAATAAAGATGTCCCGAGATTCGAGCAATCCTGGCTTTTTAGCACAGCGTAGTGTCAAAATGGTTTAATCCATGCGGAAAAACGTTATTTTTGCATAAAATGTCACTTTGCACATCTGTATCGGACGAATCATCGATCTACACGGAGAATGAAGATTTCCTGGGTTTCGACGGATTCTAGCATTTCAGCTCGACGTAAAAGAGTTAGGATCGTTTATTTCGTTCGAAAACACACACTTTTGCGTTGAACGTCGTTTTGCAGGGCTGTATTGGACGGGTTTTCGATCTACACAGAGAATCGAGATGTCGTGAGTTTCGAGGGATTCTGACAACTCAGCTCAACGTGAATGTGTACAGATAGTTCAAGTTATCAAAAGGCACAAAATTCTTGCATGAACCGGCATTTTGCACTGTTTTTTCAAACGAAAAATGGATACTCGTGAATAAAGACATTCAGAGTTTCGGGCTATTATTGCATCCCAGCTCGACATAAGATTTTTTAAAACGGTCGTCCAGACGACAAAATACGAGATTCTTGCGTTATTTGTTGTTTTGCACGGTTGCATCGAACGAATCATCGATCTACAGCGGAATACGAGATGTCCTGGGTTTCCAGTAATTCCGGCATCTCAGCTCGACGTGAAACAGACAAAATCGTTCATTTCGTCCGGAAACACGGGATTCTTGTATGGAACGTCGTTTTGCAAGAGTGTATTGAGCAAAACTTCCATATACGACGAGAATCGAGATGTCCCGTGTTTCGAGCTATTCTTGCTTCTCGACTCAACGTTAATAAGTACAAATTGTTAATATTCTCTCAAAACACTGAATCCGTGCACTTACGGTTGTTTTGCACCACTCTATCGAACGAAAATTCTTCCAACGAGGATAGAGCCGTCCCGAGTCTCGGCCGATTATGACATCTCAGCTTGACTTTAAAGTGTCAAAATCGATTACTCCGTCGGAAAACACGGGATTCTTGCATGGAACGTCGTTTTGCACGAGTGTATTGAGCAAAACTTCCATATACGGCGAGAATCGAGAAGTCCCGTGTTTCCAGCTATTCTTGCTTCTCGACTCAACGTTAATGAGTACAAATTGTTAATATCCTCTGAAAAGACTGAATCCTCGCATTAACAGTCGTCTTGCACGACTCTATCGGAAGGGAATTCGTCCACCGAGGATTGAGCCGTCCCGAGTTTCGGCCGATTATGGCATCTCAGCTTGACTTTTAAGTGTCAAAACCGTTTATTTCGTCTCGTAACGCAAGATTCACGCGTTATTGGTCGTCTTGCACGTTTATATCGAACGAACTATCGATCTCCAACGAAATAGAAGATTTCCTGGGTTCCGAATGATTCTAGCATCTCAGCTCGGCGAAAAAAGGGCCAAATCCGTTCATTTCGTACAAAAACACAGAATTCTCGCATTCAACGACATTTCGCACAGCTGTATTAGACAAAGCTTCATCTACACAGAGAATCCGAGGTGTCCTGGGTTTCGAGTGATTCTGGCATCTCAGCTCAACGTTAATGTGTACAAATCGTTCAATTCATCCAAATACACGAAATTCTTGCGTTGAACATCGTTTCGCTCGGCTGTATCGAACGGAAAATTGATTACCGAGAATCGAGACGTCCTTAGTGTCGCTCGATTACAGCAACTTAGCTTGACGTATAAGGGTTCAAATCGTTCATTTTCTCTGGAACCACAAGATTCTTGCGTTATTGGTCGTCTTGCACGGCTGTATCGAATGAATCATCGATCTGCATCATGAATCAAGATGTCCCGAGTTTCGAGTGGTTCTAGAATCGTAGCTCGACGTAAATGAATTCGTATCGTTCAATTTGTTTGAATTCACGGAATTCTTGAATCAAACGTCGTTGTGCACAACTGTATCGAACGAAAATCGATAACCGTGAATTGAGACATTCCGAGTTTTGGGCCATTATTGCATCTCAGCTCGACATAAAATTTTTAAAAATGTTCATCTTGACGAGAAATACAAGATTCTTGCGTTATTCCTTGTCTTGCACGGTTGCATCAAACGAATGATTGATCTACAGCGGAAATCGCGATGTCGTCGGTTTCCAGTGATTCCGGCATCTCAGCTCGACGTGAATGAGACAAAATCGTTTATTTCGACCGAAAACACGGAATTCGTGCATGGAACGTCGTTTTGCACGAGTGTATTGAACGAAACTTCTATTTACGGCGAGAATCGAGATGTCCCGTGTTTCGAGCTATTCTGGCTTCTTAACTCAACGTTACTGAGTACAAATTGTTAATATTCTCTAAAAACACTAAATCCGTGGATTAACGGTTGTTTTGCACCACTCTTTTAAACGAAAATTCGTCCAACGGGGATAGAGCCGTCCCGAGTTCCGGCCGATTATGGCATCTCAGCTCGACTTTCAAGTGTCAAAATCGATTATTTTGTCTCGAAACGCAAGATTCACGCGTTATTGGTCGTCTTGCACGGCTGTCTCGAATGAATCATCGATCTTCTTCGGGAATCAAGATGTCCCGAGTTTCTAGTGGTTCTAGAATCGTAGCTCGACGTAAATAAATTTAAATCGTTGAATTTGTTTGAATTCACGAAATTCTGGAATTAAACATGGTTTCGCTCGGCTGTATTGAACGAAAAATCGGTTACCGAGAATCGAGACGTCCTGAGTGTCGCTCGATTACATCATCTAAGCTTGACGTATAAGGGTTCAAATCGTTTATTTTGTCTGAAAACACAAGATTCTTGCGTTATTGGTCGTCTTGCACGGCTGTATCGAATGAATCATCGATCTCCAACGAGAATCAAGATGTCCCGAGTTTCGAGTGGTTCTAGAATCGTAGCTCGACGTAAATAATTCAAATCGTTTAATTTGTTTGAATTCACGGAATTCTTAAATTGAACGTCGTTGTGCACAACTGTATCGAAAGAAAATTCGATATCCGACAGTCGAGACATACCGAGTTCCGGTCGATTATAGAATCTCAGCTCAACATAAAAGATTCAAAAACGTTCATTCCAAACAGAAATACGAGATCCTTCCGTTATTTGTGATCCTCTACGGCTGCATCGAACGAATCAACGATCTAGACCGAGAAACGAGATGTCCTGGTTTTTGGGTGATTCTGGCTTCTCAGCTCGACGTAAATGAAACAAAATCATTCATTTCGTCCAGTAACACAAGAGTCTTGTGTTATTTGTCGTCTTGCGCGACTGCAATGAACGAATCAGGGATCTATAGCGGAAATAAAGATGTCCCGAGATTCGAGCGATCCTGGCTTTTTAGCACAGCGTAGTGTCAAAATGGTTTGATCCATGCGGAAAAACGTTATTTTTGCATAAAATGTCACTTTGCACATCTGTATCGGACGAATCATCGATCTACACGGAGAATAAAGATTTCCTGGGTTTCGACGGATTCTAGCAACTCAGCTCGTCGTAAAAGAGTTAGGATCGTTTATTTCGTTCGAAAACACACACTTTTGCGTTGAACGTCGTTTTGCAGGGCTGTATTGGACGGGACTTCGACCTACACAGAGAATCGAGATGTCGTGAGTTTCGAGGGATTCTGACAACTCAGCTCAACGTGAATGTGTACAGATAGTTCAATTTATCAAAAGGCACAAAATTCTTGCATGAACCGGCATTTTGCACTGTTTTGTCAAACGAAAAATGGTTACCCGTGAATAAAGACATTCAGAGTTTCGGGCTATTATTGCATCCCAGCTCGACATAAGATTTTTAGAAACGGTCGTACTGACGACAAAATACGAGAGTCTTGCGTTATTTGTTGTTTCGCACGGTTGCATCGAACGAATCATCGATCTACAGCGGAAATCGAGATGTCCTGGGTTTCCAGTAATTCCGGCATCTCAGCTCGACGTGAATGAGACAAAATCGTTCATTTCGTCCGAAAACACGGGATTCTTGCATGGAACGTCGTTTTGCACGAGTGTATTGAGCAAAACTTCCATATACGACGAGAATCGAGATGTCCCGTGTTTCGAGCTATTCTTGCTTCTCGACTCAACGTTAATAAGTACAAATTGTTAATATTCTCTCAAAACACTGAATCCGTGCACTTACGGTTGTTTTGCACCACTCTATCGAACGAAAATTCGTCCAACGAGGATAGAGCCGTCCCGAGTCTCGGCCGATTATGACATCTCAGCTTGACTTTAAAGTGTCAAAATCGATTATTTCGTCCGAAAACACGGGATTCTTGCATGGAACGTCGTTTTGCACGAGTGTATTGAGCAAAACTTCCATATACGGCGAGAATCGAGAAGTCCCGTGTTTCCAGCTATTCTTGCTTCTCGACTCAACGTTAATGAGTACAAATTGTTAATATCCTCTGAAAAGACTGAATCCTCGCATTAACAGTCGTTTTGCACGACTCTATCGGAAGGGAATTCGTCCACCGAGGATTGAGCCGTCCCGAGTTTCGGCCGATTATGGCATCTCAGCTTGACTTTTAAGTGTCAAAACCGTTTATTTTGTCTCGTAACGCAAGATTCACGCGTTATTGGTCGTCTTGCACGTTTATATCGAACGAACTATCGATCTCCAACGAAATAGAAGATTTCCTGGGTTTCGAATGATTCTAGCATCTCAGCTCGGCGAAAAAAGGGCCAAATCCGTTCATTTCGTACAAAAACACAGAATTCTGGCATTCAACGACATTTCGCACAGCTGTATTAGACAAAGCTTCATCTACAGAGAGAATCCGAGATGTCTTGGGTTTCGAGTGATTCTGGCATCTTAGCTCAACCTTAATGTGTACAAATCGTTCAATTCATCCAAATACACGAAATTCTTGCGTTGAACATCGTTTCGCTCGGCTGTATCGAACGGAAAATTGATTACCGAGAATCGAGACGTCCTTAGTGTCGCTCGATTACCGCAACTTAGCTTGACGTATAAGGGTTCAAATCGTTCATTTTCTCTGGAAACACAAGATTCTTGCGTTATTGGTCGTCTTGCACGGCTGTATCGAATGAATCATCGATCTGCATCATGAATCAAGATGTCCCGAGTTTCGAGTGGTTCTAGAATCGTAGCTCGACGTAAATGAATTCGTATCGTTCAATTTGTTTGAATTCACGGAATTCTTGAATCAAACGTCGTTGTGCACAACTGTATCGAACGAAAATCGATAACCGTGAACTGAGACATTCCGAGTTTTGGGCCATTATTGCATCTCAGCTCGACATAAAATTTTTAAAAACGTTCATCTTGACGAGAAATACAAGATTCTTGCGTTATTCCTTGTCTTGCACGGTTGCATCAAACGAATCATTGATCTACAGCGGAAATCGCGATGTCGTCGGTTTCCAGTGATTCCGGCATCTCAGCTCGACGTGAATGAGACAAAATCGTTTATTTCGACCGAATTCACGAAATTCTGGAATTAAACATCGTTTCGCTCGGCTGTATTGAACGAAAAATCGATTACCGAGAATCGAGACGTCCTGAGTGTCGCTCGATTACATCATCTAAGCTTGACGTATAAGGGTTCAAATCGTTTATTTTGTCTGAAAACACAAGATTCTTGCGTTATTGGTCGTCTTGCACGGCTGTATCGAATGAATCATCGATCTTCAACGAGAATCAAGATGTCCCGAGTTTCGAGTGGTTCTAGAATCGTAGCTCGACGTAAATAATTCAAATCGTTTAATTTGTTTGAATTCACGGAATTCTTAAATTGAACGTCGTTGTGCACAACTGTATCGAAAGAAAATTCGATATCCGACAGTCGAGACATACCGAGTTCCGGTCGATTATAGAATCTCAGCTCAACATAAAAGATTCAAAAACGTTCATTCCAAACAGAAATACGAGATCCTTCCGTTATTTGTGATCCTCTACGGCTGCATCGAACGAATCAACGATCTAGACCGAGAAACGAGATGTCCTGGTTTTTGGGTGATTCTGGCTTCTCAGCTCGACGTAAATGAAACAAAATCATTCATTTCGTCCAGTAACACAAGAGTCTTGTGTTATTTGTCGTCTTGCGCGACTGCAATGAACGAATCAGGGATCTATAGCGGAAATAAAGATGTCCCGAGATTCGAGCGATCCTGGCTTTTTAGCACAGCGTAGTGTCAAAATGGTTTAATCCATGCGGAAAAACGTTATTTTTGCATAAAATGTCACTTTGCACATCTGTATCGGACGAATCATCGATCTACACGGAGAATAAAGATTTCCTGGGTTTCGACGGATTCTAGCATCTCAGCTCGTCGTAAAAGAGTTAGGATCGTTTATTTCGTTCGAAAACACACACTTTTGCGTTGAACGTCGTTTTGCAGGGCTGTATTGGACGGGACTTCGATCTACACAGAGAATCGAGATGTCGTGAGTTTCGAGGGATTCTGACAACTCAGCTCAACGTGAATGTGTACAGATAGTTCAATTTATCAAATGGCACAAAATTCTTGCATGAACCGGCATTTTGCACTGTTTTGTCAAACGAAAAATGGTTACCCGTGAATAAAGACATTCAGAGTTTCGGGCTATTATTGCATCCCAGCTCGACATAAGATTTTTAAAAACGGTCGTACTGACGACAAAATACGAGATTCTTGCGTTATTTGTTGTTTCGCACGGTTGCATCGAACGAATCATCGATCTACAGCGGAAATCGAGATGTCCTGGGTTTTCAGTAATTCCGGCATCTCAGCTCGACGTGAATGAGACAAAATCGTTCATTTCGTCCGAAAACACGGGATTCTTGCATGGAACGTCGTTTTGCACGAGTGTATTGAGCAAAACTTCCATATACGACGAGAATCGACATGTCCCGTGTTTCGAGCTATTCTTGCTTCTCGACTCAACGTTAATAAGTACAAATTGTTAATATTCTCTCAAAACACTGAATCCGTGCACTTACGGTTGTTTTGCACCACTCTATCGAACGAAAATTCGTCCAACGAGGATAGAGCCGTCCCGAGTCTCGGCCGATTATGAAATCTCAGCTTGACTTTAAAGTGTCAAAATCGATTATTTCGTCCGAAAACACGGGATTCTTGCATGGAACGTCGTTTTGCACCAGTGTATTGAGCAAAACTTCCATATACGGCGAGAATCGAGAAGTCCCGTGTTTCCAGCTATTCTTGCTTCTCGACTCAACGTTAATGAGTACAAATTGTTAATATCCTCTGAAAAGACTGAATCCTCGCATTAACTGTCGTTTTGCACGACTCTATCGGAAGGGAATTCGTCCACCGAGGATTGAGCCGTCCCGAGTTTCGGCCGATTATTGCATCTCAGCTTGACTTTTAAGTGTCAAAACCGTTTATTTCGTCTCGTAACGTAAGATTCACGCGTTATTGGTCGTCTTGCACGTTTATATCGAACGAACTATCGATCTCCAACGAAATAGAAGATTTCCTGGGTTTCGAATGATTCTAGCATCTCAGCTCGGCGAAAAAAGGGCCAAATCCGTTCATTTCGTACAAAAACACAGAATTCTCGCATTCAACGACATTTCGCACAGCTGTATTAGACAAAGCTTCATCTACACAGAGAATCCGAGATGTCTTGGGTTTCGAGTGATTCTGGCATCTCAGCTCAACGTTAATGTGTACAAATCGTTCAATTCATCCAAATACACGAAATTCTTGCGTTGAACATCGTTTCGCTCGGCTGTATCGAACGGAAAATTGATTACCGAGAATTGAGACATTCCGAGTTTTGGGCCATTATTGCATCTCAGCTCGACATAAAGTTTTTAAAAACGTTCATCTTGACGAGAAATACAAGATTCTTGCGTTATTCCTTGTCTTGCACGGTTGCATCAAACGAATCATTGATCTACAGCGGAAATCGCGATGTCGTCGGTTTCCAGTGATTCCGGCATCTCAGCTCGAAGTGAATGAGACAACATCGTTTATTTCGACCGAATTCACGAAATTCTGGAATTAAACATCGTTTCGCTCGGCTGTATTGAACGAAAAATCGATTACCGAGAATCGAGACGTCCTGAGTGTCGCTCGATTACATCATCTAAGCTTGACGTATAAGGGTTCAAATCGTTTATTTTGTCTGAAAACACAAGATTCTTGCGTTATTGGTCGTCTTGCAAGGCTGTATCGAATGAATCATCGATCTTCAACGAGAATCAAGATGTCTCGAGTTTCGAGTGGTTCTAGAATCGTAGCTCGACGTAAATAATTCAAATCGTTTAATTTGTTTGAATTCACGGAATTCTTAAATTGAACGTCGTTGTGCACAACTGTATCGAAAGAAAATTCGATATCCGACAGTCGAGACATACCGAGTTCCGGTCGATTATAGAATCTCAGCTCAACATAAAAGATTCAAAAACGTTCATTCCAAACAGAAATACGAGATCCTTCCGTTATTTGTGATCCTCTACGGCTGCATCGAACGAATCAACGATCTAGACCGAGAAACGAGATGTCCTGGTTTTTGGGTGATTCTGGCTTCTCAGCTCGACGTAAATGAAACAAAATCATTCATTTCGTCCAGTAACACAAGAGTCTTGTGTTATTTGTCGTCTTGCGCGACTGCAATGAACGAATCAGGGATCTATAGCGGAAATAAAGATGTCCCGAGATTCGAGCGATCCTGGCTTTTTAGCACAGCGTAGTGTCAAAATGGTTTAATCCATGCGGAAAAACGTTATTTTTGCATAAAATGTCACTTTGCACATCTGTATCGGACGAATCATCGATCTACACGGAGAATAAAGATTTCCTGGGTTTCGACGGATTCTAGCATCTCAGCTCGTCGTAAAAGAGTTAGGATCGTTTATTTCGTTCGAAAACACACACTTTTGCGTTGAACGTCGTTTTGCAGGGCTGTATTGGACGGGACTTCGATCTACACAGAGAATCGAGATGTCGTGAGTTTCGAGGGATTCTGACAACTCAGCTCAACGTGAATGTGTACAGATAGTTCAATTTATCAAATGGCACAAAATTCTTGCATGAACCGGCATTTTGCACTGTTTTGTCAAACGAAAAATGGTTACCCGTGAATAAAGACATTCAGAGTTTCGGGCTATTATTGCATCCCAGCTCGACATAAGATTTTTAAAAACGGTCGTACTGACGACAAAATACGAGATTCTTGCGTTATTTGTTGTTTCGCACGGTTGCATCGAACGAATCATCGATCTACAGCGGAAATCGAGATGTCCTGGGTTTCCAGTAATTCCGGCATCTCAGCTCGACGTGAATGAGACAAAATCGTTCATTTCGTCCGAAAACACGGGATTCTTGCATGGAACGTCGTTTTGCACGAGTGTATTGAGCAAAACTTCCATATACGACGAGAATCGAGATGTCCCGTGTTTCGAGCTATTCTTGCTTCTCGACTCAACGTTAATAAGTACAAATTGTTAATATTCTCTCAAAACACTGAATCCGTGCACTTACGGTTGTTTTGCACCACTCTATCGAACGAAAATTCGTCCAACGAGGATAGAGCCGTCCCGAGTCTCGGCCGATTATGACATCTCAGCTTGACTTTAAAGTGTCAAAATCGATTATTTCGTCCGAAAACACGGGATTCTTGCATGGAACGTCGTTTTGCACCAGTGTATTGAGCAAAACTTCCATATACGGCGAGAATCGAGAAGTCCCGTGTTTCCAGCTATTCTTGCTTCTCGACTCAACGTTAATGAGTACAAATTGTTAATATCCTCTGAAAAGACTGAATCCTCGCATTAACAGTCGTTTTGCACGACTCTATCGGAAGGGAATTCGTCCACCGAGGATTGAGCCGTCCCGAGTTTCGGCCGATTATGGCATCTCAGCTTGACTTTTAAGTGTCAAAACCGTTTATTTCGTCTCGTAACGTAAGATTCACGCGTTATTGGTCGTCTTGCACGTTTATATCGAACGAACTATCGATCTCCAACGAAATAGAAGATTTCCTGGGTTTCGAATGATTCTAGCATCTCAGCTCGGCGAAAAAAGGGCCAAATCCGTTCATTTCGTACAAAAACACAGAATTCTCGCATTCAACGACATTTCGCACAGCTGTATAGACAAAGCTTCATCTACACAGAGAATCCGAGATGTCTTGGGTTTCGAGTGATTCTGGCATCTCAGCTCAACGTTAATGTGTACAAATCGTTCAATTCATCCAAATACACGAAATTCTTGCGTTGAACATCGTTTCGCTCGGCTGTATCGAACGGAAAATTGATTACCGAGAATTGAGACATTCCGAGTTTTGGGCCATTATTGCATCTCAGCTCGACATAAAGTTTTTAAAAACGTTTATCTTGACGAGAAATACAAGATTCTTGCGTTATTCCTTGTCTTGCACGGTTGCATCAAACGAATCATTGATCTACAGCGGAAATCGCGATGTCGTCGGTTTCCAGTGATTCCGGCATCTCAGCTCGACGTGAATGAGACAAAATCGTTTATTTCGACCGAATTCACGAAATTCTGGAATTAAACATCGTTTCGCTCGGCTGTATTGAACGAAAAATCGATTACCGAGAATCGAGACGTCCTGAGTGTCGCTCGATTACATCATCTAAGCTTGACGTATAAGGGTTCAAATCGTTTATTTTGTCTGAAAACACAAGATTCTTGCGTTATCGGTCGTCTTGCACAGCTGTATCGAATGAATCATCGATCTTCAACGAGAATCAAGATGTCCCGAGTTTCGAGTGGTTCTAGAATCGTAGCTCGACGTAAATAATTCAAATCGTTTAATTTGTTTGAATTCACGGAATTCTTAAATTGAACGTCGTTGTGCACAACTGTATCGAAAGAAAATTCGATATCCGACAGTCGAGACATACCGAGTTCCGGTCGATTATAGAATCTCAGCTCAACATAAAAGATTCAAAAACGTTCATTCCAAACAGAAATACGAGATCCTTCCGTTATTTGTGATCCTCTACGGCTGCATCGAACGAATCAACGATCTAGACCGAGAAACGAGATGTCCTGGTTTTTGGGTGATTCTGGCTTCTCAGCTCGACGTAAATGAAACAAAATCATTCATTTCGTCCAGTAACACAAGAGTCTTGTGTTATTTGTCGTCTTGCGCGACTGCAATGAACGAATCAGGGATCTATAGCGGAAATAAAGATGTCCCGAGATTCGAGCAATCCTGGCTTTTTAGCACAGCGTAGTGTCAAAATGGTTTAATCCATGCGGAAAAACGTTATTTTTGCATAAAATGTCACTTTGCACATCTGTATCGGACGAATCATCGATCTACACGGAGAATGAAGATTTCCTGGGTTTCGACGGATTCTAGCATTTCAGCTCGACGTAAAAGAGTTAGGATCGTTTATTTCGTTCGAAAACACACACTTTTGCGTTGAACGTCGTTTTGCAGGGCTGTATTGGACGGGTTTTCGATCTACACAGAGAATCGAGATGTCGTGAGTTTCGAGGGATTCTGACAACTCAGCTCAACGTGAATGTGTACAGATAGTTCAAGTTATCAAAAGGCACAAAATTCTTGCATGAACCGGCATTTTGCACTGTTTTTTCAAACGAAAAATGGATACTCGTGAATAAAGACATTCAGAGTTTCGGGCTATTATTGCATCCCAGCTCGACATAAGATTTTTTAAAACGGTCGTCCAGACGACAAAATACGAGATTCTTGCGTTATTTGTTGTTTTGCACGGTTGCATCGAACGAATCATCGATCTACAGCGGAATACGAGATGTCCTGGGTTTCCAGTAATTCCGGCATCTCAGCTCGACGTGAAACAGACAAAATCGTTCATTTCGTCCGGAAACACGGGATTCTTGTATGGAACGTCGTTTTGCAAGAGTGTATTGAGCAAAACTTCCATATACGACGAGAATCGAGATGTCCCGTGTTTCGAGCTATTCTTGCTTCTCGACTCAACGTTAATAAGTACAAATTGTTAATATTCTCTCAAAACACTGAATCCGTGCACTTACGGTTGTTTTGCACCACTCTATCGAACGAAAATTCTTCCAACGAGGATAGAGCCGTCCCGAGTCTCGGCCGATTATGACATCTCAGCTTGACTTTAAAGTGTCAAAATCGATTACTCCGTCGGAAAACACGGGATTCTTGCATGGAACGTCGTTTTGCACGAGTGTATTGAGCAAAACTTCCATATACGGCGAGAATCGAGAAGTCCCGTGTTTCCAGCTATTCTTGCTTCTCGACTCAACGTTAATGAGTACAAATTGTTAATATCCTCTGAAAAGACTGAATCCTCGCATTAACAGTCGTCTTGCACGACTCTATCGGAAGGGAATTCGTCCACCGAGGATTGAGCCGTCCCGAGTTTCGGCCGATTATGGCATCTCAGCTTGACTTTTAAGTGTCAAAACCGTTTATTTCGTCTCGTAACGCAAGATTCACGCGTTATTGGTCGTCTTGCACGTTTATATCGAACGAACTATCGATCTCCAACGAAATAGAAGATTTCCTGGGTTCCGAATGATTCTAGCATCTCAGCTCGGCGAAAAAAGGGCCAAATCCGTTCATTTCGTACAAAAACACAGAATTCTCGCATTCAACGACATTTCGCACAGCTGTATTAGACAAAGCTTCATCTACACAGAGAATCCGAGGTGTCCTGGGTTTCGAGTGATTCTGGCATCTCAGCTCAACGTTAATGTGTACAAATCGTTCAATTCATCCAAATACACGAAATTCTTGCGTTGAACATCGTTTCGCTCGGCTGTATCGAACGGAAAATTGATTACCGAGAATCGAGACGTCCTTAGTGTCGCTCGATTACAGCAACTTAGCTTGACGTATAAGGGTTCAAATCGTTCATTTTCTCTGGAACCACAAGATTCTTGCGTTATTGGTCGTCTTGCACGGCTGTATCGAATGAATCATCGATCTGCATCATGAATCAAGATGTCCCGAGTTTCGAGTGGTTCTAGAATCGTAGCTCGACGTAAATGAATTCGTATCGTTCAATTTGTTTGAATTCACGGAATTCTTGAATCAAACGTCGTTGTGCACAACTGTATCGAACGAAAATCGATAACCGTGAATTGAGACATTCCGAGTTTTGGGCCATTATTGCATCTCAGCTCGACATAAAATTTTTAAAAATGTTCATCTTGACGAGAAATACAAGATTCTTGCGTTATTCCTTGTCTTGCACGGTTGCATCAAACGAATGATTGATCTACAGCGGAAATCGCGATGTCGTCGGTTTCCAGTGATTCCGGCATCTCAGCTCGACGTGAATGAGACAAAATCGTTTATTTCGACCGAAAACACGGAATTCGTGCATGGAACGTCGTTTTGCACGAGTGTATTGAACGAAACTTCTATTTACGGCGAGAATCGAGATGTCCCGTGTTTCGAGCTATTCTGGCTTCTTAACTCAACGTTACTGAGTACAAATTGTTAATATTCTCTAAAAACACTAAATCCGTGGATTAACGGTTGTTTTGCACCACTCTTTTAAACGAAAATTCGTCCAACGGGGATAGAGCCGTCCCGAGTTCCGGCCGATTATGGCATCTCAGCTCGACTTTCAAGTGTCAAAATCGATTATTTTGTCTCGAAACGCAAGATTCACGCGTTATTGGTCGTCTTGCACGGCTGTCTCGAATGAATCATCGATCTTCTTCGGGAATCAAGATGTCCCGAGTTTCTAGTGGTTCTAGAATCGTAGCTCGACGTAAATAAATTTAAATCGTTGAATTTGTTTGAATTCACGAAATTCTGGAATTAAACATGGTTTCGCTCGGCTGTATTGAACGAAAAATCGGTTACCGAGAATCGAGACGTCCTGAGTGTCGCTCGATTACATCATCTAAGCTTGACGTATAAGGGTTCAAATCGTTTATTTTGTCTGAAAACACAAGATTCTTGCGTTATTGGTCGTCTTGCACGGCTGTATCGAATGAATCATCGATCTCCAACGAGAATCAAGATGTCCCGAGTTTCGAGTGGTTCTAGAATCGTAGCTCGACGTAAATAATTCAAATCGTTTAATTTGTTTGAATTCACGGAATTCTTAAATTGAACGTCGTTGTGCACAACTGTATCGAAAGAAAATTCGATATCCGACAGTCGAGACATACCGAGTTCCGGTCGATTATAGAATCTCAGCTCAACATAAAAGATTCAAAAACGTTCATTCCAAACAGAAATACGAGATCCTTCCGTTATTTGTGATCCTCTACGGCTGCATCGAACGAATCAACGATCTAGACCGAGAAACGAGATGTCCTGGTTTTTGGGTGATTCTGGCTTCTCAGCTCGACGTAAATGAAACAAAATCATTCATTTCGTCCAGTAACACAAGAGTCTTGTGTTATTTGTCGTCTTGCGCGACTGCAATGAACGAATCAGGGATCTATAGCGGAAATAAAGATGTCCCGAGATTCGAGCGATCCTGGCTTTTTAGCACAGCGTAGTGTCAAAATGGTTTGATCCATGCGGAAAAACGTTATTTTTGCATAAAATGTCACTTTGCACATCTGTATCGGACGAATCATCGATCTACACGGAGAATAAAGATTTCCTGGGTTTCGACGGATTCTAGCAACTCAGCTCGTCGTAAAAGAGTTAGGATCGTTTATTTCGTTCGAAAACACACACTTTTGCGTTGAACGTCGTTTTGCAGGGCTGTATTGGACGGGACTTCGACCTACACAGAGAATCGAGATGTCGTGAGTTTCGAGGGATTCTGACAACTCAGCTCAACGTGAATGTGTACAGATAGTTCAATTTATCAAAAGGCACAAAATTCTTGCATGAACCGGCATTTTGCACTGTTTTGTCAAACGAAAAATGGTTACCCGTGAATAAAGACATTCAGAGTTTCGGGCTATTATTGCATCCCAGCTCGACATAAGATTTTTAGAAACGGTCGTACTGACGACAAAATACGAGAGTCTTGCGTTATTTGTTGTTTCGCACGGTTGCATCGAACGAATCATCGATCTACAGCGGAAATCGAGATGTCCTGGGTTTCCAGTAATTCCGGCATCTCAGCTCGACGTGAATGAGACAAAATCGTTCATTTCGTCCGAAAACACGGGATTCTTGCATGGAACGTCGTTTTGCACGAGTGTATTGAGCAAAACTTCCATATACGACGAGAATCGAGATGTCCCGTGTTTCGAGCTATTCTTGCTTCTCGACTCAACGTTAATAAGTACAAATTGTTAATATTCTCTCAAAACACTGAATCCGTGCACTTACGGTTGTTTTGCACCACTCTATCGAACGAAAATTCGTCCAACGAGGATAGAGCCGTCCCGAGTCTCGGCCGATTATGACATCTCAGCTTGACTTTAAAGTGTCAAAATCGATTATTTCGTCCGAAAACACGGGATTCTTGCATGGAACGTCGTTTTGCACGAGTGTATTGAGCAAAACTTCCATATACGGCGAGAATCGAGAAGTCCCGTGTTTCCAGCTATTCTTGCTTCTCGACTCAACGTTAATGAGTACAAATTGTTAATATCCTCTGAAAAGACTGAATCCTCGCATTAACAGTCGTTTTGCACGACTCTATCGGAAGGGAATTCGTCCACCGAGGATTGAGCCGTCCCGAGTTTCGGCCGATTATGGCATCTCAGCTTGACTTTTAAGTGTCAAAACCGTTTATTTTGTCTCGTAACGCAAGATTCACGCGTTATTGGTCGTCTTGCACGTTTATATCGAACGAACTATCGATCTCCAACGAAATAGAAGATTTCCTGGGTTTCGAATGATTCTAGCATCTCAGCTCGGCGAAAAAAGGGCCAAATCCGTTCATTTCGTACAAAAACACAGAATTCTGGCATTCAACGACATTTCGCACAGCTGTATTAGACAAAGCTTCATCTACAGAGAGAATCCGAGATGTCTTGGGTTTCGAGTGATTCTGGCATCTTAGCTCAACCTTAATGTGTACAAATCGTTCAATTCATCCAAATACACGAAATTCTTGCGTTGAACATCGTTTCGCTCGGCTGTATCGAACGGAAAATTGATTACCGAGAATCGAGACGTCCTTAGTGTCGCTCGATTACCGCAACTTAGCTTGACGTATAAGGGTTCAAATCGTTCATTTTCTCTGGAAACACAAGATTCTTGCGTTATTGGTCGTCTTGCACGGCTGTATCGAATGAATCATCGATCTGCATCATGAATCAAGATGTCCCGAGTTTCGAGTGGTTCTAGAATCGTAGCTCGACGTAAATGAATTCGTATCGTTCAATTTGTTTGAATTCACGGAATTCTTGAATTAAACGTCGTTGTGCACAACTGTATCGAACGAAAATCGATAACCGTGAACTGAGACATTCCGAGTTTTGGGCCATTATTGCATCTCAGCTCGACATAAAATTTTTAAAAACGTTCATCTTGACGAGAAATACAAGATTCTTGCGTTATTCCTTGTCTTGCACGGTTGCATCAAACGAATCATTGATCTACAGCGGAAATCGCGATGTCGTCGGTTTCCAGTGATTCCGGCATCTCAGCTCGACGTGAATGAGACAAAATCGTTTATTTCGACCGAATTCACGAAATTCTGGAATTAAACATCGTTTCGCTCGGCTGTATTGAACGAAAAATCGATTACCGAGAATCGAGACGTCCTGAGTGTCGCTCGATTACATCATCTAAGCTTGACGTATAAGGGTTCAAATCGTTTATTTTGTCTGAAAACACAAGATTCTTGCGTTATTGGTCGTCTTGCACGGCTGTATCGAATGAATCATCGATCTTCAACGAGAATCAAGATGTCCCGAGTTTCGAGTGGTTCTAGAATCGTAGCTCGACGTAAATAATTCAAATCGTTTAATTTGTTTGAATTCACGGAATTCTTAAATTGAACGTCGTTGTGCACAACTGTATCGAAAGAAAATTCGATATCCGACAGTCGAGACATACCGAGTTCCGGTCGATTATAGAATCTCAGCTCAACATAAAAGATTCAAAAACGTTCATTCCAAACAGAAATACGAGATCCTTCCGTTATTTGTGATCCTCTACGGCTGCATCGAACGAATCAACGATCTAGACCGAGAAACGAGATGTCCTGGTTTTTGGGTGATTCTGGCTTCTCAGCTCGACGTAAATGAAACAAAATCATTCATTTCGTCCAGTAACACAAGAGTCTTGTGTTATTTGTCGTCTTGCGCGACTGCAATGAACGAATCAGGGATCTATAGCGGAAATAAAGATGTCCCGAGATTCGAGCGATCCTGGCTTTTTAGCACAGCGTAGTGTCAAAATGGTTTAATCCATGCGGAAAAACGTTATTTTTGCATAAAATGTCACTTTGCACATCTGTATCGGACGAATCATCGATCTACACGGAGAATAAAGATTTCCTGGGTTTCGACGGATTCTAGCATCTCAGCTCGTCGTAAAAGAGTTAGGATCGTTTATTTCGTTCGAAAACACACACTTTTGCGTTGAACGTCGTTTTGCAGGGCTGTATTGGACGGGACTTCGATCTACACAGAGAATCGAGATGTCGTGAGTTTCGAGGGATTCTGACAACTCAGCTCAACGTGAATGTGTACAGATAGTTCAATTTATCAAATGGCACAAAATTCTTGCATGAACCGGCATTTTGCACTGTTTTGTCAAACGAAAAATGGTTACCCGTGAATAAAGACATTCAGAGTTTCGGGCTATTATTGCATCCCAGCTCGACATAAGATTTTTAAAAACGGTCGTACTGACGACAAAATACGAGATTCTTGCGTTATTTGTTGTTTCGCACGGTTGCATCGAACGAATCATCGATCTACAGCGGAAATCGAGATGTCCTGGGTTTTCAGTAATTCCGGCATCTCAGCTCGACGTGAATGAGACAAAATCGTTCATTTCGTCCGAAAACACGGGATTCTTGCATGGAACGTCGTTTTGCACGAGTGTATTGAGCAAAACTTCCATATACGACGAGAATCGAGATGTCCCGTGTTTCGAGCTATTCTTGCTTCTCGACTCAACGTTAATAAGTACAAATTGTTAATATTCTCTCAAAACACTGAATCCGTGCACTTACGGTTGTTTTGCACCACTCTATCGAACGAAAATTCGTCCAACGAGGATAGAGCCGTCCCGAGTCTCGGCCGATTATGAAATCTCAGCTTGACTTTAAAGTGTCAAAATCGATTATTTCGTCCGAAAACACGGGATTCTTGCATGGAACGTCGTTTTGCACCAGTGTATTGAGCAAAACTTCCATATACGGCGAGAATCGAGAAGTCCCGTGTTTCCAGCTATTCTTGCTTCTCGACTCAACGTTAATGAGTACAAATTGTTAATATCCTCTGAAAAGACTGAATCCTCGCATTAACTGTCGTTTTGCACGACTCTATCGGAAGGGAATTCGTCCACCGAGGATTGAGCCGTCCCGAGTTTCGGCCGATTATTGCATCTCAGCTTGACTTTTAAGTGTCAAAACCGTTTATTTCGTCTCGTAACGTAAGATTCACGCGTTATTGGTCGTCTTGCACGTTTATATCGAACGAACTATCGATCTCCAACGAAATAGAAGATTTCCTGGGTTTCGAATGATTCTAGCATCTCAGCTCGGCGAAAAAAGGGCCAAATCCGTTCATTTCGTACAAAAACACAGAATTCTCGCATTCAACGACATTTCGCACAGCTGTATTAGACAAAGCTTCATCTACACAGAGAATCCGAGATGTCTTGGGTTTCGAGTGATTCTGGCATCTCAGCTCAACGTTAATGTGTACAAATCGTTCAATTCATCCAAATACACGAAATTCTTGCGTTGAACATCGTTTCGCTCGGCTGTATCGAACGGAAAATTGATTACCGAGAATTGAGACATTCCGAGTTTTGGGCCATTATTGCATCTCAGCTCGACATAAAGTTTTTAAAAACGTTCATCTTGACGAGAAATACAAGATTCTTGCGTTATTCCTTGTCTTGCACGGTTGCATCAAACGAATCATTGATCTACAGCGGAAATCGCGATGTCGTCGGTTTCCAGTGATTCCGGCATCTCAGCTCGAAGTGAATGAGACAACATCGTTTATTTCGACCGAATTCACGAAATTCTGGAATTAAACATCGTTTCGCTCGGCTGTATTGAACGAAAAATCGATTACCGAGAATCGAGACGTCCTGAGTGTCGCTCGATTACATCATCTAAGCTTGACGTATAAGGGTTCAAATCGTTTATTTTGTCTGAAAACACAAGATTCTTGCGTTATTGGTCGTCTTGCAAGGCTGTATCGAATGAATCATCGATCTTCAACGAGAATCAAGATGTCTCGAGTTTCGAGTGGTTCTAGAATCGTAGCTCGACGTAAATAATTCAAATCGTTTAATTTGTTTGAATTCACGGAATTCTTAAATTGAACGTCGTTGTGCACAACTGTATCGAAAGAAAATTCGATATCCGACAGTCGAGACATACCGAGTTCCGGTCGATTATAGAATCTCAGCTCAACATAAAAGATTCAAAAACGTTCATTCCAAACAGAAATACGAGATCCTTCCGTTATTTGTGATCCTCTACGGCTGCATCGAACGAATCAACGATCTAGACCGAGAAACGAGATGTCCTGGTTTTTGGGTGATTCTGGCTTCTCAGCTCGACGTAAATGAAACAAAATCATTCATTTCGTCCAGTAACACAAGAGTCTTGTGTTATTTGTCGTCTTGCGCGACTGCAATGAACGAATCAGGGATCTATAGCGGAAATAAAGATGTCCCGAGATTCGAGCGATCCTGGCTTTTTAGCACAGCGTAGTGTCAAAATGGTTTAATCCATGCGGAAAAACGTTATTTTTGCATAAAATGTCACTTTGCACATCTGTATCGGACGAATCATCGATCTACACGGAGAATAAAGATTTCCTGGGTTTCGACGGATTCTAGCATCTCAGCTCGTCGTAAAAGAGTTAGGATCGTTTATTTCGTTCGAAAACACACACTTTTGCGTTGAACGTCGTTTTGCAGGGCTGTATTGGACGGGACTTCGATCTACACAGAGAATCGAGATGTCGTGAGTTTCGAGGGATTTTGACAACTCAGCTCAACGTGAATGTGTACAGATAGTTCAATTTATCAAAAGGCACAAAATTCTTGCATGAACCGGCATTTTGCACTGTTTTGTCAAACGAAAAATGGTTACCCGTGAATAAAGACATTCAGAGTTTCGGGCTATTATTGCATCCCAGCTCGACATAAGATTTTTAAAAACGGTCGTACTGACGACAAAATACGAGATTCTTGCGTTATTTGTTGTTTCGCACGGTTGCATCGAACGAATCATCGATCTACAGCGGAAATCGAGATGTCCTGGGTTTCCAGTAATTCCGGCATCTCAGCTCGACGTGAATGAGACAAAATCGTTCATTTCGTCCGAAAACACGGGATTCTTGCATGGAACGTCGTTTTGCACGAGTGTATTGAGCAAAACTTCCATATACGACGAGAATCGAGATGTCCCGTGTTTCGAGCTATTCTTGCTTCTCGACTCAACGTTAATAAGTACAAATTGTTAATATTCTCTCAAAACACTGAATCCGTGCACTTACGGTTGTTTTGCACCACTCTATCGAACGAAAATTCGTCCAACGAGGATAGAGCCGTCCCGAGTCTCGGCCGATTATGACATCTCAGCTTGACTTTAAAGTGTCAAAATCGATTATTTCGTCCGAAAACACGGGATTCTTGCATGGAACGTCGTTTTGCACCAGTGTATTGAGCAAAACTTCCATATACGGCGAGAATCGAGAAGTCCCGTGTTTCCAGCTATTCTTGCTTCTCGACTCGACGTTAATGAGTACAAATTGTTAATATCCTCTGAAAAGACTGAATCCTCGCATTAACAGTCGTTTTGCACGACTCTATCGGAAGGGAATTCGTCCACCGAGGATTGAGCCGTCCCGAGTTTCGGCCGATTATGGCATCTCAGCTTGACTTTTAAGTGTCAAAACCGTTTATTTCGTCTCGTAACGTAAGATTCACGCGTTATTGGTCGTCTTGCACGTTTATATCGAACGAACTATCGATCTCCAACGAAATAGAAGATTTCCTGGGTTTCGAATGATTCTAGCATCTCAGCTCGGCGAAAAAAGGGCCAAATCCGTTCATTTCGTACAAAAACACAGAATTCTCGCATTCAACGACATTTCGCACAGCTGTATTAGACAAAGCTTCATCTACACAGAGAATCCGAGATGTCTTGGGTTTCGAGTGATTCTGGCATCTCAGCTCAACGTTAATGTGTACAAATCGTTCAATTCATCCAAATACACGAAATTCTTGCGTTGAACATCGTTTCGCTCGGCTGTATCGAACGGAAAATTGATTACCGAGAATTGAGACATTCCGAGTTTTGGGCCATTATTGCATCTCAGCTCGACGTAAAGTTTTTAAAAACGTTTATCTTGACGAGAAATACAAGATTCTTGCGTTATTCCTTGTCTTGCACGGTTGCATCAAACGAATCATTGATCTACAGCGGAAATCGCGATGTCGTCGGTTTCCAGTGATTCCGGCATCTCAGCTCGACGTGAATGAGACAAAATCGTTTATTTCGACCGAATTCACGAAATTCTGGAATTAAACATCGTTTCGCTCGGCTGTATTGAACGAAAAATCGATTACCGAGAATCGAGACGTCCTGAGTGTCGCTCGATTACATCATCTAAGCTTGACGTATAAGGGTTCAAATCGTTTATTTTGTCTGAAAACACAAGATTCTTGCGTTATTGGTCGTCTTGCACGGCTGTATCGAATGAATCATCGATCTTCAACGAGAATCAAGATGTCCCGAGTTTCGAGTGGTTCTAGAATCGTAGCTCGACGTAAATAATTCAAATCGTTTAATTTGTTTGAATTCACGGAATTCTTAAATTGAACGTCGTTGTGCACAACTGTATCGAAAGAAAATTCGATATCCGACAGTCGAGACATACCGAGTTCCGGTCGATTATAGAATCTCAGCTCAACATAAAAGATTCAAAAACGTTCATTCGAAACAGAAATACGAGATCCTTCCGTTATTTGTGATCCTCTACGGCTGCATCGAACGAATCAACGATCTAGACCGAGAAACGAGATGTCCTGGTTTTTGGGTGATTCTGGCTTCTCAGCTCGACGTAAATGAAACAAAATCATTCATTTCGTCCAGTAACACAAGAGTCTTGTGTTATTTGTCGTCTTGCGCGACTGCAATGAACGAATCAGGGATCTATAGCGGAAATAAAGATGTCCCGAGATTCGAGCGATCCTGGCTTTTTAGCACAGCGTAGTGTCAAAATGGTTTAATCCATGCGGAAAAACGTTATTTTTGCATAAAATGTCACTTTGCACATCTGTATCGGACGAATCATCGATCTACACGGAGAATAAAGATTTCCTGGGTTTCGACGGATTCTAGCATCTCAGCTCGTCGTAAAAGAGTTAGGATCGTTTATTTCGTTCGAAAACACACACTTTTGCGTTGAACGTCGTTTTGCAGGGCTGTATTGGACGGGACTTCGATCTACACAGAGAATCGAGATGTCGTGAGTTTCGAGGGATTCTGACAACTCAGCTCAACGTGAATGTGTACAGATAGTTCAATTTATCAAATGGCACAAAATTCTTGCATGAACCGGCATTTTGCACTGTTTTGTCAAACGAAAAATGGTTACCCGTGAATAAAGACATTCAGAGTTTCGGGCTATTATTGCATCCCAGCTCGACATAAGATTTTTAAAAACGGTCGTACTGACGACAAAATACGAGATTCTTGCGTTATTTGTTGTTTCGCACGGTTGCATCGAACGAATCATCGATCTACAGCGGAAATCGAGATGTCCTGGGTTTTCAGTAATTCCGGCATCTCAGCTCGACGTGAATGAGACAAAATCGTTCATTTCGTCCGAAAACACGGGATTCTTGCATGGAACGTCGTTTTGCACGAGTGTATTGAGCAAAACTTCCATATACGACGAGAATCGAGATGTCCCGTGTTTCGAGCTATTCTTGCTTCTCGACTCAACGTTAATAAGTACAAATTGTTAATATTCTCTCAAAACACTGAATCCGTGCACTTACGGTTGTTTTGCACCACTCTATCGAACGAAAATTCGTCCAACGAGGATAGAGCCGTCCCGAGTCTCGGCCGATTATGAAATCTCAGCTTGACTTTAAAGTGTCAAAATCGATTATTTCGTCCGAAAACACGGGATTCTTGCATGGAACGTCGTTTTGCACCAGTGTATTGAGCAAAACTTCCATATACGGCGAGAATCGAGAAGTCCCGTGTTTCCAGCTATTCTTGCTTCTCGACTCAACGTTAATGAGTACAAATTGTTAATATCCTCTGAAAAGACTGAATCCTCGCATTAACTGTCGTTTTGCACGACTCTATCGGAAGGGAATTCGTCCACCGAGGATTGAGCCGTCCCGAGTTTCGGCCGATTATTGCATCTCAGCTTGACTTTTAAGTGTCAAAACCGTTTATTTCGTCTCGTAACGTAAGATTCACGCGTTATTGGTCGTCTTGCACGTTTATATCGAACGAACTATCGATCTCCAACGAAATAGAAGATTTCCTGGGTTTCGAATGATTCTAGCATCTCAGCTCGGCGAAAAAAGGGCCAAATCCGTTCATTTCGTACAAAAACACAGAATTCTCGCATTCAACGACATTTCGCACAGCTGTATTAGACAAAGCTTCATCTACACAGAGAATCCGAGATGTCTTGGGTTTCGAGTGATTCTGGCATCTCAGCTCAACGTTAATGTGTACAAATCGTTCAATTCATCCAAATACACGAAATTCTTGCGTTGAACATCGTTTCGCTCGGCTGTATCGAACGGAAAATTGATTACCGAGAATTGAGACATTCCGAGTTTTGGGCCATTATTGCATCTCAGCTCGACATAAAGTTTTTAAAAACGTTCATCTTGACGAGAAATACAAGATTCTTGCGTTATTCCTTGTCTTGCACGGTTGCATCAAACGAATCATTGATCTACAGCGGAAATCGCGATGTCGTCGGTTTCCAGTGATTCCGGCATCTCAGCTCGAAGTGAATGAGACAACATCGTTTATTTCGACCGAATTCACGAAATTCTGGAATTAAACATCGTTTCGCTCGGCTGTATTGAACGAAAAATCGATTACCGAGAATCGAGACGTCCTGAGTGTCGCTCGATTACATCATCTAAGCTTGACGTATAAGGGTTCAAATCGTTTATTTTGTCTGAAAACACAAGATTCTTGCGTTATTGGTCGTCTTGCAAGGCTGTATCGAATGAATCATCGATCTTCAACGAGAATCAAGATGTCTCGAGTTTCGAGTGGTTCTAGAATCGTAGCTCGACGTAAATAATTCAAATCGTTTAATTTGTTTGAATTCACGGAATTCTTAAATTGAACGTCGTTGTGCACAACTGTATCGAAAGAAAATTCGATATCCGACAGTCGAGACATACCGAGTTCCGGTCGATTATAGAATCTCAGCTCAACATAAAAGATTCAAAAACGTTCATTCCAAACAGAAATACGAGATCCTTCCGTTATTTGTGATCCTCTACGGCTGCATCGAACGAATCAACGATCTAGACCGAGAAACGAGATGTCCTGGTTTTTGGGTGATTCTGGCTTCTCAGCTCGACGTAAATGAAACAAAATCATTCATTTCGTCCAGTAACACAAGAGTCTTGTGTTATTTGTCGTCTTGCGCGACTGCAATGAACGAATCAGGGATCTATAGCGGAAATAAAGATGTCCCGAGATTCGAGCGATCCTGGCTTTTTAGCACAGCGTAGTGTCAAAATGGTTTAATCCATGCGGAAAAACGTTATTTTTGCATAAAATGTCACTTTGCACATCTGTATCGGACGAATCATCGATCTACACGGAGAATAAAGATTTCCTGGGTTTCGACGGATTCTAGCATCTCAGCTCGTCGTAAAAGAGTTAGGATCGTTTATTTCGTTCGAAAACACACACTTTTGCGTTGAACGTCGTTTTGCAGGGCTGTATTGGACGGGACTTCGATCTACACAGAGAATCGAGATGTCGTGAGTTTCGAGGGATTTTGACAACTCAGCTCAACGTGAATGTGTACAGATAGTTCAATTTATCAAAAGGCACAAAATTCTTGCATGAACCGGCATTTTGCACTGTTTTGTCAAACGAAAAATGGTTACCCGTGAATAAAGACATTCAGAGTTTCGGGCTATTATTGCATCCCAGCTCGACATAAGATTTTTAAAAACGGTCGTACTGACGACAAAATACGAGATTCTTGCGTTATTTGTTGTTTCGCACGGTTGCATCGAACGAATCATCGATCTACAGCGGAAATCGAGATGTCCTGGGTTTCCAGTAATTCCGGCATCTCAGCTCGACGTGAATGAGACAAAATCGTTCATTTCGTCCGAAAACACGGGATTCTTGCATGGAACGTCGTTTTGCACGAGTGTATTGAGCAAAACTTCCATATACGACGAGAATCGAGATGTCCCGTGTTTCGAGCTATTCTTGCTTCTCGACTCAACGTTAATAAGTACAAATTGTTAATATTCTCTCAAAACACTGAATCCGTGCACTTACGGTTGTTTTGCACCACTCTATCGAACGAAAATTCGTCCAACGAGGATAGAGCCGTCCCGAGTCTCGGCCGATTATGACATCTCAGCTTGACTTTAAAGTGTCAAAATCGATTATTTCGTCCGAAAACACGGGATTCTTGCATGGAACGTCGTTTTGCACCAGTGTATTGAGCAAAACTTCCATATACGGCGAGAATCGAGAAGTCCCGTGTTTCCAGCTATTCTTGCTTCTCGACTCGACGTTAATGAGTACAAATTGTTAATATCCTCTGAAAAGACTGAATCCTCGCATTAACAGTCGTTTTGCACGACTCTATCGGAAGGGAATTCGTCCACCGAGGATTGAGCCGTCCCGAGTTTCGGCCGATTATGGCATCTCAGCTTGACTTTTAAGTGTCAAAACCGTTTATTTCGTCTCGTAACGTAAGATTCACGCGTTATTGGTCGTCTTGCACGTTTATATCGAACGAACTATCGATCTCCAACGAAATAGAAGATTTCCTGGGTTTCGAATGATTCTAGCATCTCAGCTCGGCGAAAAAAGGGCCAAATCCGTTCATTTCGTACAAAAACACAGAATTCTCGCATTCAACGACATTTCGCACAGCTGTATTAGACAAAGCTTCATCTACACAGAGAATCCGAGATGTCTTGGGTTTCGAGTGATTCTGGCATCTCAGCTCAACGTTAATGTGTACAAATCGTTCAATTCATCCAAATACACGAAATTCTTGCGTTGAACATCGTTTCGCTCGGCTGTATCGAACGGAAAATTGATTACCGAGAATTGAGACATTCCGAGTTTTGGGCCATTATTGCATCTCAGCTCGACATAAAGTTTTTAAAAACGTTTATCTTGACGAGAAATACAAGATTCTTGCGTTATTCCTTGTCTTGCACGGTTGCATCAAACGAATCATTGATCTACAGCGGAAATCGCGATGTCGTCGGTTTCCAGTGATTCCGGCATCTCAGCTCGACGTGAATGAGACAAAATCGTTTATTTCGACCGAATTCACGAAATTCTGGAATTAAACATCGTTTCGCTCGGCTGTATTGAACGAAAAATCGATTACCGAGAATCGAGACGTCCTGAGTGTCGCTCGATTACATCATCTAAGCTTGACGTATAAGGGTTCAAATCGTTTATTTTGTCTGAAAACACAAGATTCTTGCGTTATTGGTCGTCTTGCACGGCTGTATCGAATGAATCATCGATCTTCAACGAGAATCAAGATGTCCCGAGTTTCGAGTGGTTCTAGAATCGTAGCTCGACGTAAATAATTCAAATCGTTTAATTTGTTTGAATTCACGGAATTCTTAAATTGAACGTCGTTGTGCACAACTGTATCGAAAGAAAATTCGATATCCGACAGTCGAGACATACCGAGTTCCGGTCGATTATAGAATCTCAGCTCAACATAAAAGATTCAAAAACGTTCATTCCAAACAGAAATACGAGATCCTTCCGTTATTTGTGATCCTCTACGGCTGCATCGAACGAATCAACGATCTAGACCGAGAAACGAGATGTCCTGGTTTTTGGGTGATTCTGGCTTCTCAGCTCGACGTAAATGAAACAAAATCATTCATTTCGTCCAGTAACACAAGAGTCTTGTGTTATTTGTCGTCTTGCGCGACTGCAATGAACGAATCAGGGATCTATAGCGGAAATAAAGATGTCCCGAGATTCGAGCGATCCTGGCTTTTTAGCACAGCGTAGTGTCAAAATGGTTTAATCCATGCGGAAAAACGTTATTTTTGCATAAAATGTCACTTTGCACATCTGTATCGGACGAATCATCGATCTACACGGAGAATAAAGATTTCCTGGGTTTCGACGGATTCTAGCATCTCAGCTCGTCGTAAAAGAGTTAGGATCGTTTATTTCGTTCGAAAACACACACTTTTGCGTTGAACGTCGTTTTGCAGGGCTGTATTGGACGGGACTTCGATCTACACAGAGAATCGAGATGTCGTGAGTTTCGAGGGATTCTGACAACTCAGCTCAACGTGAATGTGTACAGATAGTTCAATTTATCAAATGGCACAAAATTCTTGCATGAACCGGCATTTTGCACTGTTTTGTCAAACGAAAAATGGTTACCCGTGAATAAAGACATTCAGAGTTTCGGGCTATTATTGCATCCCAGCTCGACATAAGATTTTTAAAAACGGTCGTACTGACGACAAAATACGAGATTCTTGCGTTATTTGTTGTTTCGCACGGTTGCATCGAACGAATCATCGATCTACAGCGGAAATCGAGATGTCCTGGGTTTTCAGTAATTCCGGCATCTCAGCTCGACGTGAATGAGACAAAATCGTTCATTTCGTCCGAAAACACGGGATTCTTGCATGGAACGTCGTTTTGCACGAGTGTATTGAGCAAAACTTCCATATACGACGAGAATCGAGATGTCCCGTGTTTCGAGCTATTCTTGCTTCTCGACTCAACGTTAATAAGTACAAATTGTTAATATTCTCTCAAAACACTGAATCCGTGCACTTACGGTTGTTTTGCACCACTCTATCGAACGAAAATTCGTCCAACGAGGATAGAGCCGTCCCGAGTCTCGGCCGATTATGAAATCTCAGCTTGACTTTAAAGTGTCAAAATCGATTATTTCGTCCGAAAACACGGGATTCTTGCATGGAACGTCGTTTTGCACCAGTGTATTGAGCAAAACTTCCATATACGGCGAGAATCGAGAAGTCCCGTGTTTCCAGCTATTCTTGCTTCTCGACTCAACGTTAATGAGTACAAATTGTTAATATCCTCTGAAAAGACTGAATCCTCGCATTAACTGTCGTTTTGCACGACTCTATCGGAAGGGAATTCGTCCACCGAGGATTGAGCCGTCCCGAGTTTCGGCCGATTATTGCATCTCAGCTTGACTTTTAAGTGTCAAAACCGTTTATTTCGTCTCGTAACGTAAGATTCACGCGTTATTGGTCGTCTTGCACGTTTATATCGAACGAACTATCGATCTCCAACGAAATAGAAGATTTCCTGGGTTTCGAATGATTCTAGCATCTCAGCTCGGCGAAAAAAGGGCCAAATCCGTTCATTTCGTACAAAAACACAGAATTCTCGCATTCAACGACATTTCGCACAGCTGTATTAGACAAAGCTTCATCTACACAGAGAATCCGAGATGTCTTGGGTTTCGAGTGATTCTGGCATCTCAGCTCAACGTTAATGTGTACAAATCGTTCAATTCATCCAAATACACGAAATTCTTGCGTTGAACATCGTTTCGCTCGGCTGTATCGAACGGAAAATTGATTACCGAGAATTGAGACATTCCGAGTTTTGGGCCATTATTGCATCTCAGCTCGACATAAAGTTTTTAAAAACGTTCATCTTGACGAGAAATACAAGATTCTTGCGTTATTCCTTGTCTTGCACGGTTGCATCAAACGAATCATTGATCTACAGCGGAAATCGCGATGTCGTCGGTTTCCAGTGATTCCGGCATCTCAGCTCGAAGTGAATGAGACAACATCGTTTATTTCGACCGAATTCACGAAATTCTGGAATTAAACATCGTTTCGCTCGGCTGTATTGAACGAAAAATCGATTACCGAGAATCGAGACGTCCTGAGTGTCGCTCGATTACATCATCTAAGCTTGACGTATAAGGGTTCAAATCGTTTATTTTGTCTGAAAACACAAGATTCTTGCGTTATTGGTCGTCTTGCAAGGCTGTATCGAATGAATCATCGATCTTCAACGAGAATCAAGATGTCTCGAGTTTCGAGTGGTTCTAGAATCGTAGCTCGACGTAAATAATTCAAATCGTTTAATTTGTTTGAATTCACGGAATTCTTAAATTGAACGTCGTTGTGCACAACTGTATCGAAAGAAAATTCGATATCCGACAGTCGAGACATACCGAGTTCCGGTCGATTATAGAATCTCAGCTCAACATAAAAGATTCAAAAACGTTCATTCCAAACAGAAATACGAGATCCTTCCGTTATTTGTGATCCTCTACGGCTGCATCGAACGAATCAACGATCTAGACCGAGAAACGAGATGTCCTGGTTTTTGGGTGATTCTGGCTTCTCAGCTCGACGTAAATGAAACAAAATCATTCATTTCGTCCAGTAACACAAGAGTCTTGTGTTATTTGTCGTCTTGCGCGACTGCAATGAACGAATCAGGGATCTATAGCGGAAATAAAGATGTCCCGAGATTCGAGCGATCCTGGCTTTTTAGCACAGCGTAGTGTCAAAATGGTTTAATCCATGCGGAAAAACGTTATTTTTGCATAAAATGTCACTTTGCACATCTGTATCGGACGAATCATCGATCTACACGGAGAATAAAGATTTCCTGGGTTTCGACGGATTCTAGCATCTCAGCTCGTCGTAAAAGAGTTAGGATCGTTTATTTCGTTCGAAAACACACACTTTTGCGTTGAACGTCGTTTTGCAGGGCTGTATTGGACGGGACTTCGATCTACACACAGAATCGAGATGTCGTGAGTTTCGAGGGATTTTGACAACTCAGCTCAACGTGAATGTGTACAGATAGTTCAATTTATCAAAAGGCACAAAATTCTTGCATGAACCGGCATTTTGCACTGTTTTGTCAAACGAAAAATGGTTACCCGTGAATAAAGACATTCAGAGTTTCGGGCTATTATTGCATCCCAGCTCGACATAAGATTTTTAAAAACGGTCGTACTGACGACAAAATACGAGATTCTTGCGTTATTTGTTGTTTCGCACGGTTGCATCGAACGAATCATCGATCTACAGCGGAAATCGAGATGTCCTGGGTTTCCAGTAATTCCGGCATCTCAGCTCGACGTGAATGAGACAAAATCGTTCATTTCGTCCGAAAACACGGGATTCTTGCATGGAACGTCGTTTTGCACGAGTGTATTGAGCAAAACTTCCATATACGACGAGAATCGAGATGTCCCGTGTTTCGAGCTATTCTTGCTTCTCGACTCAACGTTAATAAGTACAAATTGTTAATATTCTCTCAAAACACTGAATCCGTGCACTTACGGTTGTTTTGCACCACTCTATCGAACGAAAATTCGTCCAACGAGGATAGAGCCGTCCCGAGTCTCGGCCGATTATGACATCTCAGCTTGACTTTAAAGTGTCAAAATCGATTATTTCGTCCGAAAACACGGGATTCTTGCATGGAACGTCGTTTTGCACCAGTGTATTGAGCAAAACTTCCATATACGGCGAGAATCGAGAAGTCCCGTGTTTCCAGCTATTCTTGCTTCTCGACTCAACGTTAATGAGTACAAATTGTTAATATCCTCTGAAAAGACTGAATCCTCGCATTAACAGTCGTTTTGCACGACTCTATCGGAAGGGAATTCGTCCACCGAGGATTGAGCCGTCCCGAGTTTCGGCCGATTATGGCATCTCAGCTTGACTTTTAAGTGTCAAAACCGTTTATTTCGTCTCGTAACGTAAGATTCACGCGTTATTGGTCGTCTTGCACGTTTATATCGAACGAACTATCGATCTCCAACGAAATAGAAGATTTCCTGGGTTTCGAATGATTCTAGCATCTCAGCTCGGCGAAAAAAGGGCCAAATCCGTTCATTTCGTACAAAAACACAGAATTCTCGCATTCAACGACATTTCGCACAGCTGTATAGACAAAGCTTCATCTACACAGAGAATCCGAGATGTCTTGGGTTTCGAGTGATTCTGGCATCTCAGCTCAACGTTAATGTGTACAAATCGTTCAATTCATCCAAATACACGAAATTCTTGCGTTGAACATCGTTTCGCTCGGCTGTATCGAACGGAAAATTGATTACCGAGAATTGAGACATTCCGAGTTTTGGGCCATTATTGCATCTCAGCTCGACATAAAGTTTTTAAAAACGTTTATCTTGACGAGAAATACAAGATTCTTGCGTTATTCCTTGTCTTGCACGGTTGCATCAAACGAATCATTGATCTACAGCGGAAATCGCGATGTCGTCGGTTTCCAGTGATTCCGGCATCTCAGCTCGACGTGAATGAGACAAAATCGTTTATTTCGACCGAATTCACGAAATTCTGGAATTAAACATCGTTTCGCTCGGCTGTATTGAACGAAAAATCGATTACCGAGAATCGAGACGTCCTGAGTGTCGCTCGATTACATCATCTAAGCTTGACGTATAAGGGTTCAAATCGTTTATTTTGTCTGAAAACACAAGATTCTTGCGTTATCGGTCGTCTTGCACAGCTGTATCGAATGAATCATCGATCTTCAACGAGAATCAAGATGTCCCGAGTTTCGAGTGGTTCTAGAATCGTAGCTCGACGTAAATAATTCAAATCGTTTAATTTGTTTGAATTCACGGAATTCTTAAATTGAACGTCGTTGTGCACAACTGTATCGAAAGAAAATTCGATATCCGACAGTCGAGACATACCGAGTTCCGGTCGATTATAGAATCTCAGCTCAACATAAAAGATTCAAAAACGTTCATTCCAAACAGAAATACGAGATCCTTCCGTTATTTGTGATCCTCTACGGCTGCATCGAACGAATCAACGATCTAGACCGAGAAACGAGATGTCCTGGTTTTTGGGTGATTCTGGCTTCTCAGCTCGACGTAAATGAAACAAAATCATTCATTTCGTCCAGTTACACAAGAGTCTTGTGTTATTTGTCGTCTTGCGCGACTGCAATGAACGAATCAGGGATCTATAGCGGAAATAAAGATGTCCCGAGATTCGAGCGATCCTGGCTTTTTAGCACAGCGTAGTGTCAAAATGGTTTAATCCATGCGGAAAAACGTTATTTTTGCATAAAATGTCACTTTGCACATCTGTATCGGACGAATCATCGATCTACACGGAGAATAAAGATTTCCTGGGTTTCGACGGATTCTAGCATCTCAGCTCGTCGTAAAAGAGTTAGGATCGTTTATTTCGTTCGAAAACACACACTTTTGCGTTGAACGTCGTTTTGCAGGGCTGTATTGGACGGGACTTCGATCTACACAGAGAATCGAGACGTCGTGAGTTTCGAGGGATTCTGACAACTCAGCTCAACGTGAATGTGTACAGATAGTTCAATTTATCAAAAGGCACAAAATTCTTGCATGAACCGGCATTTTGCACTGTTTTGTCAAACGAAAAATGGTTACCCGTGAATAAAGACATTCAGAGTTTCGGGCTATTATTGCATCCCAGCTCGACATAAGATTTTTGAAAACGGTCGTACTGACGACAAAATACGAGATTCTTGCGTTATTTGTTGTTTCGCACGGTTGCATCGAACGAATCATCGATCTACAGCGGAAATCGAGATGTCCTGGGTTTCCAGTAATTCCGGCATCTCAGCTCGACGTGAATGAGACAAAATCGTTCATTTCGTCCGAAAACACGGGATTCTTGCATGGAACGTCGTTTTGCACGAGTGTATTGAGCAAAACTTCCATATACGACGAGAATCGAGATGTCCCGTGTTTCGAGCTATTCTTGCTTCTCGACTCAACGTTAATAAGTACAAATTGTTAATATTCTCTCAAAACACTGAATCCGTGCACTTACGGTTGTTTTGCACCACTCTATCGAACGAAAATTCGTCCAACGAGGATAGAGCCGTCCCGAGTCTCGGCCGATTATGACATCTCAGCTTGACTTTAAAGTGTCAAAATCGATTATTTCGTCCGAAAACACGGGATTCTTGCATGGAACGTCGTTTTGCACCAGTGTATTGAGCAAAACTTCCATATACGGCGAGAATCGAGAAGTCCCGTGTTTCCAGCTATTCTTGCTTCTCGACTCGACGTTAATGAGTACAAATTGTTAATATCCTCTGAAAAGACTGAATCCTCGCATTAACAGTCGTTTTGCACGACTCTATCGGAAGGGAATTCGTCCACCGAGGATTGAGCCGTCCCGAGTTTCGGCCGATTATGGCATCTCAGCTTGACTTTTAAGTGTCAAAACCGTTTATTTCGTCTCGTAACGTAAGATTCACGCGTTATTGGTCGTCTTGCACGTTTATATCGAACGAACTATCGATCTCCAACGAAATAGAAGATTTCCTGGGTTTCGAATGATTCTAGCATCTCAGCTCGGCGAAAAAAGGGCCAAATCCGTTCATTTCGTACAAAAACACAGAATTCTCGCATTCAACGACATTTCGCACAGCTGTATTAGACAAAGCTTCATCTACACAGAGAATCCGAGATGTCTTGGGTTTCGAGTGATTCTGGCATCTCAGCTCAACGTTAATGTGTACAAATCGTTCAATTCATCCAAATACACGAAATTCTTGCGTTGAACATCGTTTCGCTCGGCTGTATCGAACGGAAAATTGATTACCGAGAATTGAGACATTCCGAGTTTTGGGCCATTATTGCATCTCAGCTCGACATAAAGTTTTTAAAAACGTTTATCTTGACGAGAAATACAAGATTCTTGCGTTATTCCTTGTCTTGCACGGTTGCATCAAACGAATCATTGATCTACAGCGGAAATCGCGATGTCGTCGGTTTCCAGTGATTCCGGCATCTCAGCTCGACGTGAATGAGACAAAATCGTTTATTTCGACCGAATTCACGAAATTCTGGAATTAAACATCGTTTCGCTCGGCTGTATTGAACGAAAAATCGATTACCGAGAATCGAGACGTCCTGAGTGTCGCTCGATTACATCATCTAAGCTTGACGTATAAGGGTTCAAATCGTTTATTTTGTCTGAAAACACAAGATTCTTGCGTTATTGGTCGTCTTGCACGGCTGTATCGAATGAATCATCGATCTTCAACGAGAATCAAGATGTCCCGAGTTTCGAGTGGTTCTAGAATCGTAGCTCGACGTAAATAATTCAAATCGTTTAATTTGTTTGAATTCACGGAATTCTTAAATTGAACGTCGTTGTGCACAACTGTATCGAAAGAAAATTCGATATCCGACAGTCGAGACATACCGAGTTCCGGTCGATTATAGAATCTCAGCTCAACATAAAAGATTCAAAAACGTTCATTCCAAACAGAAATACGAGATCCTTCCGTTATTTGTGATCCTCTACGGCTGCATCGAACGAATCAACGATCTAGACCGAGAAACGAGATGTCCTGGTTTTTGGGTGATTCTGGCTTCTCAGCTCGACGTAAATGAAACAAAATCATTCATTTCGTCCAGTTACACAAGAGTCTTGTGTTATTTGTCGTCTTGCGCGACTGCAATGAACGAATCAGGGATCTATAGCGGAAATAAAGATGTCCCGAGATTCGAGCGATCCTGGCTTTTTAGCACAGCGTAGTGTCAAAATGGTTTAATCCATGCGGAAAAACGTTATTTTTGCATAAAATGTCACTTTGCACATCTGTATCGGACGAATCATCGATCTACACGGAGAATAAAGATTTCCTGGGTTTCGACGGATTCTAGCATCTCAGCTCGTCGTAAAAGAGTTAGGATCGTTTATTTCGTTCGAAAACACACACTTTTGCGTTGAACGTCGTTTTGCAGGGCTGTATTGGACGGGACTTCGATCTACACAGAGAATCGAGATGTCGTGAGTTTCGAGGGATTCTGACAACTCAGCTCAACGTGAATGTGTACAGATAGTTCAATTTATCAAATGGCACAAAATTCTTGCATGAACCGGCATTTTGCACTGTTTTGTCAAACGAAAAATGGTTACCCGTGAATAAAGACATTCAGAGTTTCGGGCTATTATTGCATCCCAGCTCGACATAAGATTTTTAAAAACGGTCGTACTGACGACAAAATACGAGATTCTTGCGTTATTTGTTGTTTCGCACGGTTGCATCGAACGAATCATCGATCTACAGCGGAAATCGAGATGTCCTGGGTTTCCAGTAATTCCGGCATCTCAGCTCGACGTGAATGAGACAAAATCGTTCATTTCGTCCGAAAACACGGGATTCTTGCATGGAACGTCGTTTTGCACGAGTGTATTGAGCAAAACTTCCATATACGACGAGAATCGAGATGTCCCGTGTTTCGAGCTATTCTTGCTTCTCGACTCAACGTTAATAAGTACAAATTGTTAATATTCTCTCAAAACACTGAATCCGTGCACTTACGGTTGTTTTGCACCACTCTATCGAACGAAAATTCGTCCAACGAGGATAGAGCCGTCCCGAGTCTCGGCCGATTATGAAATCTCAGCTTGACTTTAAAGTGTCAAAATCGATTATTTCGTCCGAAAACACGGGATTCTTGCATGGAACGTCGTTTTGCACCAGTGTATTGAGCAAAACTTCCATATACGGCGAGAATCGAGAAGTCCCGTGTTTCCAGCTATTCTTGCTTCTCGACTCAACGTTAATGAGTACAAATTGTTAATATCCTCTGAAAAGACTGAATCCTCGCATTAACTGTCGTTTTGCACGACTCTATCGGAAGGGAATTCGTCCACCGAGGATTGAGCCGTCCCGAGTTTCGGCCGATTATTGCATCTCAGCTTGACTTTTAAGTGTCAAAACCGTTTATTTCGTCTCGTAACGTAAGATTCACGCGTTATTGGTCGTCTTGCACGTTTATATCGAACGAACTATCGATCTCCAACGAAATAGAAGATTTCCTGGGTTTCGAATGATTCTAGCATCTCAGCTCGGCGAAAAAAGGGCCAAATCCGTTCATTTCGTACAAAAACACAGAATTCTCGCATTCAACGACATTTCGCACAGCTGTATTAGACAAAGCTTCATCTACACAGAGAATCCGAGATGTCTTGGGTTTCGAGTGATTCTGGCATCTCAGCTCAACGTTAATGTGTACAAATCGTTCAATTCATCCAAATACACGAAATTCTTGCGTTGAACATCGTTTCGCTCGGCTGTATCGAACGGAAAATTGATTACCGAGAATTGAGACATTCCGAGTTTTGAGCCATTATTGCATCTCAGCTCGACATAAAGTTTTTAAAAACGTTTATCTTGACGAGAAATACAAGATTCTTGCGTTATTCCTTGTCTTGCACGGTTGCATCAAACGAATCATTGATCTACAGCGGAAATCGCGATGTCGTCGGTTTCCAGTGATTCCGGCATCTCAGCTCGACGTGAATGAGACAAAATCGTTTATTTCGACCGAATTCACGAAATTCTGGAATTAAACATCGTTTCGCTCGGCTGTATTGAACGAAAAATCGATTACCGAGAATCGAGACGTCCTGAGTGTCGCTCGATTACATCATCTAAGCTTGACGTATAAGGGTTCAAATCGTTTATTTTGTCTGAAAACACAAGATTCTTGCGTTATCGGTCGTCTTGCACGGCTGTATCGAATGAATCATCGATCTTCAACGAGAATCAAGATGTCCCGAGTTTCGAGTGGTTCTAGAATCGTAGCTCGACGTAAATAATTCAAATCGTTTAATTTGTTTGAATTCACGGAATTCTTAAATTGAACGTCGTTGTGCACAACTGTATCGAAAGAAAATTCGATATCCGACAGTCGAGACATACCGAGTTCCGGTCGATTATAGAATCTCAGCTCAACATAAAAGATTCAAAAACGTTCATTCCAAACAGAAATACGAGATCCTTCCGTTATTTGTGATCCTCTACGGCTGCATCGAACGAATCAACGATCTAGACCGAGAAACGAGATGTCCTGGTTTTTGGGTGATTCTGGCTTCTCAGCTCGACGTAAATGAAACAAAATCACTCATTTCGTCCAGTTACACAAGAGTCTTGTGTTATTTGTCGTCTTGCGCGACTGCAATGAACGAATCAGGGATCTATAGCGGAAATAAAGATGTCCCGAGATTCGAGCGATCCTGGCTTTTTAGCACAGCGTAGTGTCAAAATGGTTTAATCCATGCGGAAAACCGTTATTTTTGCATAAAATGTCACTTTGCACATCTGTATCGGACGAATCATCCATCTACACGGAGAATGAAGATTTCCTGGGTTTCGACGGATTCTAGCATCTCAGCTCGTCGTAAAAAAGTTAGGATCGTTTATTTCGTTCGAAAACACACACTCTTGCGTTGAACGTCGTTTTGCAGGGCTGTATTGGACTGGACTTCGATCTACACAGAGAATCGAGATGTCGTGAGTTTCGAGGGATTCTGACAACTCAGCTCAACGTGAATGTGTACAGATAGTTCAATTTATCAAAAGGCACAAAATTCTTGCATGAACCGGCATTTTGCACTGTTTTGTCAAACGAAAAATGGATACCCGTGAATAAAGACATTCAGAGTTTCGGGCTATTATTGCATCCCAGCTCGACATAAGATTTTTAAAAACGGTCGTACTGACGACAAAATACGAGATTCTTGCGTTATTTGTTGTTTCGCACGGTTGCATCGAACGAATCATCGATCTACAGCGGAAATCGAGATGTCCTGGGTTTCCAGTAATTCCGGCATCTCAGCTCGACGTGAATGAGACAAAATCGTTCATTTCGTCCGAAAACACGGGATTCTTGCATGGAACGTCGTTTTGCACGAGTGTATTGAGCAAAACTTCCATATACGACGAGAATCGAGATGTCCCGTGTTTCGAGCTATTCTTGCTTCTCGACTCAACGTTAATAAGTACAAATTGTTAATATTCTCTCAAAACACTGAATCCGTGCACTTACGGTTGTTTTGCACCACTCTATCGAACGAAAATTCGTCCAACGAGGATAGAGCCGTCCCGAGTCTCGGCCGATTATGAAATCTCAGCTTGACTTTAAAGTGTCAAAATCGATTATTTCGTCCGAAAACACGGGATTCTTGCATGGAACGTCGTTTTGCACCAGTGTATTGAGCAAAACTTCCATATACGGCGAGAATCGAGAAGTCCCGTGTTTCCAGCTATTCTTGCTTCTCGACTCAACGTTAATGAGTACAAATTGTTAATATCCTCTGAAAAGACTGAATCCTCGCATTAACTGTCGTTTTGCACGACTCTATCGGAAGGGAATTCGTCCACCGAGGATTGAGCCGTCCCGAGTTTCGGCCGATTATTGCATCTCAGCTTGACTTTTAAGTGTCAAAACCGTTTATTTCGTCTCGTAACGTAAGATTCACGCGTTATTGGTCGTCTTGCACGTTTATATCGAACGAACTATCGATCTCCAACGAAATAGAAGATTTCCTGGGTTTCGAATGATTCTAGCATCTCAGCTCGGCGAAAAAAGGGCCAAATCCGTTCATTTCGTACAAAAACACAGAATTCTCGCATTCAACGACATTTCGCACAGCTGTATTAGACAAAGCTTCATCTACACAGAGAATCCGAGATGTCTTGGGTTTCGAGTGATTCTGGCATCTCAGCTCAACGTTAATGTGTACAAATCGTTCAATTCATCCAAATACACGAAATTCTTGCGTTGAACATCGTTTCGCTCGGCTGTATCGAACGGAAAATTGATTACCGAGAATTGAGACATTCCGAGTTTTGAGCCATTATTGCATCTCAGCTCGACATAAAGTTTTTAAAAACGTTTATCTTGACGAGAAATACAAGATTCTTGCGTTATTCCTTGTCTTGCACGGTTGCATCAAACGAATCATTGATCTACAGCGGAAATCGCGATGTCGTCGGTTTCCAGTGATTCCGGCATCTCAGCTCGACGTGAATGAGACAAAATCGTTTATTTCGACCGAATTCACGAAATTCTGGAATTAAACATCGTTTCGCTCGGCTGTATTGAACGAAAAATCGATTACCGAGAATCGAGACGTCCTGAGTGTCGCTCGATTACATCATCTAAGCTTGACGTATAAGGGTTCAAATCGTTTATTTTGTCTGAAAACACAAGATTCTTGCGTTATCGGTCGTCTTGCACGGCTGTATCGAATGAATCATCGATCTTCAACGAGAATCAAGATGTCCCGAGTTTCGAGTGGTTCTAGAATCGTAGCTCGACGTAAATAATTCAAATCGTTTAATTTGTTTGAATTCACGGAATTCTTAAATTGAACGTCGTTGTGCACAACTGTATCGAAAGAAAATTCGATATCCGACAGTCGAGACATACCGAGTTCCGGTCGATTATAGAATCTCAGCTCAACATAAAAGATTCAAAAACGTTCATTCCAAACAGAAATACGAGATCCTTCCGTTATTTGTGATCCTCTACGGCTGCATCGAACGAATCAACGATCTAGACCGAGAAACGAGATGTCCTGGTTTTTGGGTGATTCTGGCTTCTCAGCTCGACGTAAATGAAACAAAATCACTCATTTCGTCCAGTTACACAAGAGTCTTGTGTTATTTGTCGTCTTGCGCGACTGCAATGAACGAATCAGGGATCTATAGCGGAAATAAAGATGTCCCGAGATTCGAGCGATCCTGGCTTTTTAGCACAGCGTAGTGTCAAAATGGTTTAATCCATGCGGAAAACCGTTATTTTTGCATAAAATGTCACTTTGCACATCTGTATCGGATGAATCATCCATCTACACGGAGAATGAAGATTTCCTGGGTTTCGACGGATTCTAGCATCTCAGCTCGTCGTAAAAAAGTTAGGATCGTTTATTTCGTTCGAAAACACACACTCTTGCGTTGAACGTCGTTTTGCAGGGCTGTATTGGACTGGACTTCGATCTACACAGAGAATCGAGATGTCGTGAGTTTCGAGGGATTCTGACAACTCAGCTCAACGTGAATGTGTACAGATAGTTCAATTTATCAAAAGGCACAAAATTCTTGCATGAACCGGCATTTTGCACTGTTTTGTCAAACGAAAAATGGATACCCGTGAATAAAGACATTCAGAGTTTCGGGCTATTATTGCATCCCAGCTCGACATAAGATTTTTAAAAACGGTCGTACTGACGACAAAATACGAGATTCTTGCGTTATTTGTTGTTTCGCACGGTTGCATCGAACGAATCATCGATCTACAGCGGAAATCGAGATGTCCTGGGTTTCCAGTAATTCCGGCATCTCAGCTCGACGTGAATGAGACAAAATCGTTCATTTCGTCCGAAAACACGGGATTCTTGCATGGAACGTCGTTTTGCACGAGTGTATTGAGCAAAACTTCCATATACGACGAGAATCGAGATGTCCCGTGTTTCGAGCTATTCTTGCTTCTCGACTCAACGTTATTAAGTACAAATTGTTAATATTCTCTCAAAACACTGAATCCGTGCACTTACGGTTGTTTTGCACCACTCTATCGAACGAAAATTCGTCCAACGAGGATAGAGCCGTCCCGAGTCTCGGCCGATTATGACATCTCAGCTTGACTTTAAAGTGTCAAAATCGATTATTTCGTCCGAAAACACGGGATTCTTGCATGGAACGTCGTTTTGCACGAGTGTATTGAGCAAAACTTCCATATACGGCGAGAATCGAGAAGTCCCGTGTTTCCAGCTATTCTTGCTTCTCGACTCGACGTTAATGAGTACAAATTGTTAATATCCTCTGAAAAGACTGAATCCTCGCATTAACTGTCGTTTTGCACGACTCTATCGGAAGGGAATTCGTCCACCGAGGATTGAGCCGTCCCGAGTTTCGGCCGATTATGGCATCTCAGCTTGACTTTTAAGTGTCAAAACCGTTTATTTCGTCTCGTAACGCAAGATTCACGCGTTATTGGTCGTCTTGCACGTTTATATCGAACGAACTATCGATCTCCAACGAAATAGAAGATTTCCTGGGTTTAGAATGATTCTAGCATCTCAGCTCGGCGAAAAAAGGGCCAAATCCGTTCATTTCGTACAAAAACACAGAATTCTCGCATTCAACGACATTTTGCACAGCTGTATTAGACAAAGCTTTATCTACACAGAGAATCCGAGATGTCTTGGGTTTCGAGTGATTCTGGCATTTCAGCTCAACGTTAATGTGTACAAATCGTTCAATTCATCCAAATACACGAAATTCTTGCGTTGAACATCGTTTCGCTCGGCTGTATCGAACGGAAAATTGATTACCGAGAATTGAGACATTCCGAGTTTTGGGCCATCATTGCATCTCAGCTCGACATAAAGTTTTTAAAAACGTTCATCTTGACGAGAAATACAAGATTCTTGCGTTATTCCTTGTCTTGCACGGTTGCATCAAACGAATCATTGATCTACAGCGGAAATCGCGATGTCGTCGGTTTCCAGTGATTCCGGCATCTCAGCTCGACGTGAATGAGACAAAATCGTTTATTTCGACCGAATTCACGAAATTCTGGAATTAAACATCGTTTCGCTCGGCTGTATTGAACGAAAAATCGATTACCGAGAATCGAGACGTCCTGAGTGTCGCTCGATTACATCATCTAAGCTTGACGTATAAGGGTTTAAATCGTTTATTTTGTCTGAAAACACAAGATTCTTGCGTTATTGGTCGTCTTGCACAGCTGTATCGAATGAATCATCGATCTTCAACGAGAATCAAGATGTCCCGAGTTTCGAGTGGTTCTAGAATCGTAGCTCGACGTAAATAATTCAAATCGTTTAATTTGTTTGAATTCACGGAATTCTTAAATTGAACGTCGTTGTGCACAACTGTATCGAAAGAAAATTCGATATCCGACAGTCGAGACATACCGAGTTCCGGTCGATTATAGAATCTCAGCTCAACATAAAAGATTCAAAAACGTTCATTCCAAACAGAAATACGAGATCCTTCCGTTATTTGTGATCCTCTACGGCTGCATCGAACGAATCAACGATCTAGACCGAGAAACGAGATGTCCTGGTTTTTGGGTGATTCTGGCTTCTCAGCTCGACGTAAATGAAACAAAATCATTCATTTCGTCCAGTTACACAAGAGTCTTGTGTTATTTGTCGTCTTGCGCGACTGCAATGAACGAATCAGGGATCTATAGCGGAAATAAAGATGTCCCGAGATTCGAGCGATCCTGGCTTTTTAGCACAGCGTAGTGTCAAAATGGTTTAATCCATGCGGAAAAACGTTATTTTTGCATAAAATGTCACTTTGCACATCTGTATCGGACGAATCATCGATCTACACGGAGAATAAAGATTTCCTGGGTTTCGACGGATTCTAGCATCTCAGCTCGTCGTAAAAGAGTTAGGATCGTTTATTTCGTTCGAAAACACACACTTTTGCGTTGAACGTCGTTTTGCAGGGCTGTATTGGACGGGACTTCGATCTACACAGAGAATCGAGACGTCGTGAGTTTCGAGGGATTCTGACAACTCAGCTCAACGTGAATGTGTACAGATAGTTCAATTTATCAAAAGGCACAAAATTCTTGCATGAACCGGCATTTTGCACTGTTTTGTCAAACGAAAAATGGTTACCCGTGAATAAAGACATTCAGAGTTTCGGGCTATTATTGCATCCCAGCTCGACATAAGATTTTTAAAAACGGTCGTACTGACGACAAAATACGAGATTCTTGCGTTATTTGTTGTTTCGCACGGTTGCATCGAACGAATCATCGATCTACAGCGGAAATCGAGATGTCCTGGGTTTCCAGTAATTCCGGCATCTCAGCTCGACGTGAATGAGACAAAATCGTTCATTTCGTCCGAAAACACGGGATTCTTGCATGGAACGTCGTTTTGCACGAGTGTATTGAGCAAAACTTCCATATACGACGAGAATCGAGATGTCCCGTGTTTCGAGCTATTCTTGCTTCTCGACTCAACGTTAATAAGTACAAATTGTTAATATTCTCTCAAAACACTGAATCCGTGCACTTACGGTTGTTTTGCACCACTCTATCGAACGAAAATTCGTTCAACGAGTATAGAACCGTCCCGAGTCTCGGCCGATTATGACATCTCAGCTTGACTTTAAAGTGTCAAAATCGATTATTCCGTCCGAAAACACGGGATTCTTGCATGGAACGTCGTTTTGCACGAGTGTATTGAGCAAAACTTCCATATACGGCGAGAATCGAGAAGTCCCGTGTTTCCAGCTATTCTTGCTTCTCGACTCAACGTTAATGAGTACAAATTGTTAATATCCTCTGAAAAGACTGAATCCTCGCATTAACAGTCGTTTTGCACGACTCTATCGGAAGGGAATTCGTCCACCGAGGATTGAGCCGTCCCGAGTTTCGGCCGATTATGGCATCTCAGCTTGACTTTTAAGTGTCAAAACCGTTTATTTCGTCTCGTAACGCAAGATTCACGCGTTATTGGTCGTCTTGCACGTTTATATCGAACGAACTATCGATCTCCAACGAAATAGAAGATTTCCTGGGTTTCGAATGATTCTAGCATCTCAGCTCGGCGAAAAAAGGGCCAAATCCGTTCATTTCGTACAAAAACACAGAATTCTCGCATTCAACGACATTTCGCACAGCTGTATTAGACAAAGCTTCATCTACACAGAGAATCCGAGATGTCTTGGGTTTCGAGTGATTCTGGCATCTCAGCTCAACGTTAATGTGTACAAATCGTTCAATTCATCCAAATACACGAAATTCTTGCGTTGAACATCGTTTCGCTCGGCTGTATCGAACGGAAAATTGATTACCGAGAATTGAGACATTCCGAGTTTTGGGCCATTATTGCATCTCAGCTCGACATAAAGTTTTTAAAAACGTTTATCTTGACGAGAAATACAAGATTCTTGCGTTATTCCTTGTCTTGCACGGTTGCATCAAACGAATCATTGATCTACAGCGGAAATCGCGATGTCGTCGGTTTCCAGTGATTCCGGCATCTCAGCTCGACGTGAATGAGACAAAATCGTTTATTTCGACCGAATTCACGAAATTCTGGAATTAAACATCGTTTCGCTCGGCTGTATTGAACGAAAAATCGATTACCGAGAATCGAGACGTCCTGAGTGTCGCTCGATTACATCATCTAAGCTTGACGTATAAGGGTTTAAATCGTTTATTTTGTCTGAAAACACAAGATTCTTGCGTTATCGGTCGTCTTGCACGGCTGTATCGAATGAATCATCGATCTTCAACGAGAATCAAGATGTCCCGAGTTTCGAGTGGTTCTAGAATCGTAGCTCGACGTAAATAATTCAAATCGTTTAATTTGTTTGAATTCACGGAATTCTTAAATTGAACGTCGTTGTGCACAACTGTATCGAAAGAAAATTCGATATCCGACAGTCGAGACATACCGAGTTCCGGTCGATTATAGAATCTCAGCTCAACATAAAAGATTCAAAAACGTTCATTCCAAACAGAAATACGAGATCCTTCCGTTATTTGTGATCCTCTACGGCTGCATCGAACGAATCAACGATCTAGACCGAGAAACGAGATGTCCTGGTTTTTGGGTGATTCTGGCTTCTCAGCTCGACGTAAATGAAACAAAATCATTCATTTCGTCCAGTTACACAAGAGTCTTGTGTTATTTGTCGTCTTGCGCGACTGCAATGAACGAATCAGGGATCTATAGCGGAAATAAAGATGTCCCGAGATTCGAGCGATCCTGGCTTTTTAGCACAGCGTAGTGTCAAAATGGTTTAATCCATGCGGAAAACCGTTATTTTTGCATAAAATGTCACTTTGCACATCTGTATCGGACGAATCATCCATCTACACGGAGAATAAAGATTTCCTGGGTTTCGACGGATTCTAGCATCTCAGCTCGTCGTAAAAAAGTTAGGATCGTTTATTTCGTTCGAAAACACACACTCTTGCGTTGAACGTCGTTTTGCAGGGCTGTATTGGACTGGACTTCGATCTACACAGAGAATCGAGATGTCGTGAGTTTCGAGGGATCCTGACAACTCAGCTCAACGTGAATGTGTACAGATAGTTCAATTTATCAAAAGGCACAAAATTCTTGCATGAACCGGCATTTTGCACTGTTTTGTCAAACGAAAAATGGATACCCGTGAATAAAGACATTCAGAGTTTCGGGCTATTATTGCATCCCAGCTCGACATAAGATTATTAAAAACGGTCGTACTGACGACAAAATACGAGATTCTTGCGTTATTTGTTGTTTCGCACGGTTGCATCGAACGAATCATCGATCTACAGCGGAAATCGAGATGTCCTGGGTTTCCAGTAATTCCGGCATCTCAGCTCGACGTGAATGAGACAAAATCGTTCATTTCGTCCGAAAACACGGGATTCTTGCATGGAACGTCGTTTTGCACGAGTGTATTAAGCAAAACTTCCATATACGACGAGAATCGAGATGTCCCGTGTTTCGAGCTATTCTTGCTTCTCGACTCAACGTTAATAAGTACAAATTGTTAATATTCTCTCAAAACACTGAATCCGTGCACATACGGTTGTTTTGCACCACTCTATCGAACGAAAATTCGTCCAACGAGGATAGAGCCGTCCCGAGTCTCGGCCGATTATGACATCTCAGCTTGACTTTAAAGTGTCAAAATCGATTATTTCGTCCGAAAACACGGGATTCTTGCATGGAACGTCGTTTTGCACGAGTGTATTGAGCAAAACTTCCATATACGGCGAGAATCGAGAAGTCCCGTGTTTCCAGCTATTCTTGCTTCTCGACTCGACGTTAATGAGTACAAATTGTTAATATCCTCTGAAAAGACTGAATCCTCGCATTAACAGTCGTTTTGCACGACTCTATCGGAAGGGAATTCGTCCACCGAGGATTGAGCCGTCCCGAGTTTCGGCCGATTATGGCATCTCAGCTTGACTTTTGAGTGTCAAAACCGTTTATTTCGTCTTGTAACGCAAGATTCACGCGTTATTGGTCGTCTTGCACGTTTATATCGAACGAACTATCGATCTCCAACGAAATAGAAGATTTCCTGGGTTTCGAATGATTCTAGCATCTCAGCTCGGCGAAAAAAGGGCCAAATCCGTTCATTTCGTACAAAAACACAGAATTCTCGCATTCAACGACATTTCGCACAGCTGTATTAGACAAAGCTTCATCTACACAGAGAATCCGAGATGTCTTGGGTTTCGAGTGATTCTGGCATCTCAGCTCAACGTTAATGTGTACAAATCGTTCAATTCATCCAAATACACGAAATTCTTGCGTTGAACATCGTTTCGCTCGGCTGTATCGAACGGAAAATTGATTACCGAGAATTGAGACATTCCGAGTTTTGGGCCATTATTGCATCTCAGCTCGACATAAAGTTTTTAAAAACGTTTATCTTGACGAGAAATACAAGATTCTTGCGTTATTCCTTGTCTTGCACGGTTGCATCAAACGAATCATTGATCTACAGCGGAAATCGCGATGTCGTCGGTTTCCAGTGATTCCGGCATCTCAGCTCGACGTGAATGAGACAAAATCGTTTATTTCGACCGAATTCACGAAATTCTGGAATTAAACATCGTTTCGCTCGGCTGTATTGAACGAAAAATCGATTACCGAGAATCGAGACGTCCTGAGTGTCGCTCGATTACATCATCTAAGCTTGACGTATAAGGGTTCAAATCGTTTATTTTGTCTGAAAACACAAGATTCTTGCGTTATCGGTCGTCTTGCACGGCTGTATCGAATGAATCATCGATCTTCAACGAGAATCAAGATGTCCCGAGTTTCGAGTGGTTCTAGAATCGTAGCTCGACGTAAATAATTCAAATCGTTTAATTTGTTTGAATTCACGGAATTCTTAAATTGAACGTCGTTGTGCACAACTGTATCGAAAGAAAATTCGATATCCGACAGTCGAGACATACCGAGTTCCGGTCGATTATAGAATCTCAGCTCAACATAAAAGATTCAAAAACGTTCATTCCAAACAGAAATACGAGATCCTTCCGTTATTTGTGATCCTCTACGGCTGCATCGAACGAATCAACGATCTAGACCGAGAAACGAGATGTCCTGGTTTTTGGGTGATTCTGGCTTCTCAGCTCGACGTAAATGAAACAAAATCATTCATTTCGTCCAGTTACACAAGAGTCTTGTGTTATTTGTCGTCTTGCGCGACTGCAATGAACGAATCAGGGATCTATAGCGGAAATAAAGATGTCCCGAGATTCGAGCGATCCTGGCTTTTTAGCACAGCGTAGTGTCAAAATGGTTTAATCCATGCGGAAAACCGTTATTTTTGCATAAAATGTCACTTTGCACATCTGTATCGGACGAATCATCCATCTACACGGAGAATAAAGATTTCCTGGGTTTCGACGGATTCTAGCATCTCAGCTCGTCGTAAAAAAGTTAGGATCGTTTATTTCGTTCGAAAACACACACTCTTGCGTTGAACGTCGTTTTGCAGGGCTGTATTGGACTGGACTTCGATCTACACAGAGAATCGAGATGTCGTGAGTTTCGAGGGATCCTGACAACTCAGCTCAACGTGAATGTGTACAGATAGTTCAATTTATCAAAAGGCACAAAATTCTTGCATGAACCGGCATTTTGCACTGTTTTGTCAAACGAAAAATGGATACCCGTGAATAAAGACATTCAGAGTTTCGGGCTATTATTGCATCCCAGCTCGACATAAGATTATTAAAAACGGTCGTACTGACGACAAAATACGAGATTCTTGCGTTATTTGTTGTTTCGCACGGTTGCATCGAACGAATCATCGATCTACAGCGGAAATCGAGATGTCCTGGGTTTCCAGTAATTCCGGCATCTCAGCTCGACGTGAATGAGACAAAATCGTTCATTTCGTCCGAAAACACGGGATTCTTGCATGGAACGTCGTTTTGCACGAGTGTATTAAGCAAAACTTCCATATACGACGAGAATCGAGATGTCCCGTGTTTCGAGCTATTCTTGCTTCTCGACTCAACGTTAATAAGTACAAATTGTTAATATTCTCTCAAAACACTGAATCCGTGCACATACGGTTGTTTTGCACCACTCTATCGAACGAAAATTCGTCCAACGAGGATAGAGCCGTCCCGAGTCTCGGCCGATTATGACATCTCAGCTTGACTTTAAAGTGTCAAAATCGATTATTTCGTCCGAAAACACGGGATTCTTGCATGGAACGTCGTTTTGCACGAGTGTATTGAGCAAAACTTCCATATACGGCGAGAATCGAGAAGTCCCGTGTTTCCAGCTATTCTTGCTTCTCGACTCGACGTTAATGAGTACAAATTGTTAATATCCTCTGAAAAGACTGAATCCTCGCATTAACAGTCGTTTTGCACGACTCTATCGGAAGGGAATTCGTCCACCGAGGATTGAGCCGTCCCGAGTTTCGGCCGATTATGGCATCTCAGCTTGACTTTTGAGTGTCAAAACCGTTTATTTCGTCTTGTAACGCAAGATTCACGCGTTATTGGTCGTCTTGCACGTTTATATCGAACGAACTATCGATCTCCAACGAAATAGAAGATTTCCTGGGTTTCGAATGATTCTAGCATCTCAGCTCGGCGAAAAAAGGGCCAAATCCGTTCATTTCGTACAAAAACACAGAATTCTCGCATTCAACGACATTTTGCACAGCTGTATTAGACAAAGCTTCATCTACACAGAGAATCCGAGATGTCTTGGATTTCGAGTGATTCTGGCATCTCAGCTCAACGTTAATGTGTACAAATCGTTCAATTCATCCAAATACACGAAATTCTTGCGTTGAACATCGTTTCGCTCGGCTGTATCGAACGGAAAATTGATTACCGAGAATTGAGACATTCCGAGTTTTGGGCCATCATTGCATCTCAGCTCGACATAAAGTTTTTAAAAACGTTCATCTTGACGAGAAATACAAGATTCTTGCGTTACTCCTTGTCTTGCACGGTTGCATCAAACGAATCATTGATCTACAGCGGAAATCGCGATGTCGTCGGTTTCCAGTGATTCCGGCATCTCAGCTCGACGTGAATGAGACAAAATCGTTTATTTCGACCGAATTCACGAAATTCTGGAATTAAACATCGTTTCGCTCGGCTGTATTGAACGAAAAATCGATTACCGAGAATCGAGACGTCCTGAGTGTCGCTCGATTACATCATCTAAGCTTGACGTATAAGGGTTCAAATCGTTTATTTTGTCTGAAAACACAAGATTCTTGCGTTATTGGTCGTCTTGCACGGCTGTATCGAATGAATCATCGATCTTCAACGAGAATCAAGATGTCCCGAGTTTCGAATGGTTCTAGAATCGTAGCTCGACGTAAATAATTCAAATCGTTTAATTTGTTTGAATTCACGGAATTCTTAAATTGAACGTCGTTGTGCACAACTGTATCGAAAGGAAATTCGATATCCGACAGTCGAGACATACCGAGTTCCGGTCGATTATAGAATCTCAGCTCAACATAAAAGATTCAAAAACGTTCATTCCAAACAGAAATACGAGATCCTTCCGTTATTTGTGATCCTCTACGGCTGCATCGAACGAATCAACGATCTAGACCGAGAAACGAGATGTCCTGGTTTTTGGGTGATTCTGGCTTCTCAGCTCGACGTAAATGAAACAAAATCATTCATTTCGTCCAGTAACACAAGAGTCTTGTGTTATTTGTCGTCTTGCGCGACTGCAATGAACGAATCAGGGATCTATAGCGGAAATAAAGATGTCCCGAGATTCGAGCGATCCTGGCTTTTTAGCACAGCGTAGTGTCAAAATGGTTTAATCCATGCGGAAAAATGTTATTTTTGCATAAAATGTCACTTCGCACATCTGTATCGGACAAATCATCGATCTACACGGAGGATAAAGATTTCCTGGGTTTCGACGGATTCTAGCATCTCAGCTCGTCGTAAAAGAGTTAAGATCGTTTATTTCGTTCGAAAACACACACTTTTGCGTTGAACGTCGTTTTGCAGGGCTGTATTGGACGGGACTTCGATCTACACAGAGAATCGAGATGTCGTGAGTTTCGAGGGATTCTGACAACTCAGCTCAACGTGAATGTGTACAGATAGTTCAATTTATCAAAAGGCACAAAATTCTTGCATGAACCGGCATTTTGCACTGTTTTGTCAAACGAAAAATGGTTACCCGTGAATAAAGACATTCAGAGTTTCGGGCTATTATTGCATCCCAGCTCGACATAAGATTTTTAAAAACGGTCGTACTGACGACAAAATACGAGAGTCTTGCGTTATTTGTTGTTTCGCACGGTTGCATCGAACGAATCATCGATCTACAGCGGAAATCGAGATGTCCTGGGTTTCCAGTAATTCCGGCATCTCAGCTCGACGTGAATGAGACAAAATCGTTCATTTCGTCCGAAAACACGGGATTCTTGCATGGAACGTCGTTTTGCACGAGTGTATTGAGCAAAACTTCCATATACGACGAGAATCGAGATGTCCCGTGTTTCGAGCTATTCTTGCTTCTCGACTCAACGTTAATAAGTACAAATTGTTAATATTCTCTCAAAACACTGAATCCGTGCACTTACGGTTGTTTTGCACCACTCTATCGAACGAAAATTCGTCCAACGAGGATAGAGCCGTCCCGAGTCTCGGCCGATTATGACATCTCAGCTTGACTTTAAAGTGTCAAAATCGATTATTTCGTCCGAAAACACGGGATTCTTGCATGGAACGTCGTTTTGCACCAGTGTATTGAGCAAAACTTCCATATACGGCGAGAATCGAGAAGTCCCGTGTTTCCAGCTATTCTTGCTTCTCGACTCAACGTTAATGAGTACAAATTGTTAATATCCTCTGAAAAGACTGAATCCTCGCATTAACAGTCGTTTTGCACGACTCTATCGGAAGGGAATTCGTCCACCGAGGATTGAGCCGTCCCGAGTTTCGGCCGATTATGGAATCTCAGCTTGACTTTTAAGTGTCAAAACCGTTTATTTCGTCTCGTAACGTAAGATTCACGCGTTATTGCTCGTCTTGCACGTTTATATCGAACGAACTATCGATCTCCAACGAAATAGAAGATTTCCTGGGTTTCGAATGATTCTAGCATCTCAGCTCGGCGAAAAAAGGGCCAAATCCGTTCATTTCGTACAAAAACACAGAATTCTCGCATTCAACGACATTTCGCACAGCTGTATTAGACAAAGCTTCATCTACACAGAAAATCCGAGATGTCTTGGGTTTCGAGTGATTCTGGCATCTCAGCTCAACGTTAATGTGTACAAATCGTTCAATTCATCCAAATACACGAAATTCTTGCGTTGAACATCGTTTCGCTCGGCTGTATCGAACGGAAAATTGATTACCGAGAATTGAGACATTCCGAGTTTTGGGCCATTATTGCATCTCAGCTCGACATAAAGTTTTAAAAACGTTTATCTTGACGAGAAATACAAGATTCTTGCGTTATTCCTTGTCTTGCACGGTTGCATCAAACGAATCATTGATCTACAGCGGAAATCGCGATGTCGTCGGTTTCCAGTGATTCCGGCATCTCAGCTCGACGTGAATGAGACAAAATCGTTTATTTCGACCGAATTCACGAAATTCTGGAATTAAACATCGTTTCGCTCGGCTGTATTGAACGAAAAATCGATTACCGAGAATCGAGACGTCCTGAGTGTCGCTCGATTACATCATCTAAGCTTGACGTATAAGGGTTCAAATCGTTTATTTTGTCTGAAAACACAAGATTCTTGCGTTATTGGTCGTCTTGCACAGCTGTATCGAATGAATCATCGATCTTCAACGAGAATCAAGATGTCCCGAGTTTCGAGTGGTTCTAGAATCGTAGCTCGACGTAAATAATTCAAATCGTTTAATTTGTTTGAATTCACGGAATTCTTAAATTGAACGTCGTTGTGCACAACTGTATCGAAAGAAAATTCGATATCCGACAGTCGAGACATACCGAGTTCCGGTCGATTATAGAATCTCAGCTCAACATAAAAGATTCAAAAACGTTCATTCCAAACAGAAATACGAGATCCTTCCGTTATTTGTGATCCTCTACGGCTGCATCGAACGAATCAACGATCTAGACCGAGAAACGAGATGTCCTGGTTTTTGGGTGATTCTGGCTTCTCAGCTCGACGTAAATGAAACAAAATCATTCATTTCGTCCAGTTACACAAGAGTCTTGTGTTATTTGTCGTCTTGCGCGACTGCAATGAACGAATCAGGGATCTATAGCGGAAATAAAGATGTCCCGAGATTCGAGCGATCCTGGCTTTTTAGCACAGCGTAGTGTCAAAATGGTTTAATCCATGCGGAAAACCGTTATTTTTGCATAAAATGTCACTTTGCACATCTGTATCGGACGAATCATCCATCTACACGGAGAATAAAGATTTCCTGGGTTTCGACGGATTCTAGCATCTCAGCTCGTCGTAAAAAAGTTAGGATCGTTTATTTCGTTCGAAAACACACACTCTTGCGTTGAACGTCGTTTTGCAGGGCTGTATTGGACTGGACTTCGATCTACACAGAGAATCGAGATGTCGTGAGTTTCGAGGGATTCTGACAACTCAGCTCAACGTGAATGTGTACAGATAGTTCAATTTATCAAAAGGCACAAAATTCTTGCATGAACCGGCATTTTGCACTGTTTTGTCAAACGAAAAATGGATACCCGTGAATAAAGACATTCAGAGTTTCGGGCTATTATTGCATCCCAGCTCGACATAAGATTTTTAAAAACGGTCGTACTGACGACAAAATACGAGATTCTTGCGTTATTTGTTGTTTCGCACGGTTGCATCGAACGAATCATCGATCTACAGCGGAAATCGAGATGTCCTGGGTTTCCAGTAATTCCAGCATCTCAGCTCGACGTGAATGAGACAAAATCGTTCATTTCGTCCGAAAACACGAGATTCTTGCATGGAACGTCGTTTTGCACGAGTGTATTAAGCGAAACTTCCATATACGACGAGAATCGAGATGTCCCGTGTTTCGAGCTATTCTTGCTTCTCGACTCAACGTTAATAAGTACAAATCGTTAATATTCTCTCAAAACACTGAATCCGTGCACTTACGGTTGTTTTGCACCACTCTATCGAACGAAAATTCGTCTAACGAGGATAGAACCGTCCCGAGTCTCGGCCGATTATGACATCTCAGCTTGACTTTAAAGTGTCAAAATCGATTATTTCGTCCGAAAACACGGGATTCTTGCATGGAACGTCGTCTTGCACGAGTGTATTGAGCAAAACTTCCATATACGGCGAGAATCGAGAAGTCCCGTGTTTCCAGCTATTCTTGCTTCTCGACTCAACGTTAATGAGTACAAATTGTTAATATCCTCTGAAAACACTGAATCCTCGCATTAACAGTCGTTTTGCACGACTCTATCGGAAGGGAATTCGTCCACCGAGGATTGAGCCGTCCCGAGTTTCGGCCGATTATGGCATCTCAGCTTGACTTCTAAGTGTCAAAACCGTTTATTTCGTCTCGTAACGCAAGATTCACGCGTTATTGGTCGTCTTGCACGTTTATATCGAACGAACTATCGATCTCCAACGAAATAGAAGATTTCCTGGGTTTCGAATGATTCTAGCATCTCAGCTCGGCGAAAAAAGGGCCAAATCCGTTCATTTCGTACAAAAACACAGAATTCTCGCATTCAACGACATTTCGCACAGCTGTATTAGACAAAGCTTCATCTACACAGAAAATCCGAGATGTCTTGGGTTTCGAGTGATTCTGGCATCTCAGCTCAACGTTAATGTGTACAAATCGTTCAATTCATCCAAATACACGAAATTCTTGCGTTGAACATCGTTTCGCTCGGCTGTATCGAACGGAAAATTGATTACCGAGAATTGAGACATTCCGAGTTTTGGGCCATTATTGCATCTCAGCTCGACATAAAGTTTTTAAAAACGTTTATCTTGACGAGAAATACAAGATTCTTGCGTTATTCCTTGTCTTGCACGGTTGCATCAAACGAATCATTGATCTACAGCGGAAATCGCGATGTCGTCGGTTTCCAGTGATTCCGGCATCTCAGCTCGACGTGAATGAGACAAAATCGTTTATTTCGACCGAATTCACGAAATTCTGGAATTAAACATCGTTTCGCTCGGCTGTATTGAACGAAAAATCGATTACCGAGAATCGAGACGTCCTGAGTGTCGCTCGATTACATCATCTAAGCTTGACGTATAAGGGTTCAAATCGTTTATTTTGTCTGAAAACACAAGATTCTTGCGTTATTGGTCGTCTTGCACAGCTGTATCGAATGAATCATCGATCTTCAACGAGAATCAAGATGTCCCGAGTTTCGAGTGGTTCTAGAATCGTAGCTCGACGTAAATAATTCAAATCGTTTAATTTGTTTGAATTCACGGAATTCTTAAATTGAACGTCGTTGTGCACAACTGTATCGAAAGAAAATTCGATATCCGACAGTCGAGACATACCGAGTTCCGGTCGATTATAGAATCTCAGCTCAACATAAAAGATTCAAAAACGTTCATTCCAAACAGAAATACGAGATCCTTCCGTTATTTGTGATCCTCTACGGCTGCATCGAACGAATCAACGATCTAGACCGAGAAACGAGATGTCCTGGTTTTTGGGTGATTCTGGCTTCTCAGCTCGACGTAAATGAAACAAAATCATTCATTTCGTCCAGTTACACAAGAGTCTTGTGTTATTTGTCGTCTTGCGCGACTGCAATGAACGAATCAGGGATCTATAGCGGAAATAAAGATGTCCCGAGATTCGAGCGATCCTGGCTTTTTAGCACAGCGTAGTGTCAAAATGGTTTAATCCATGCGGAAAACCGTTATTTTTGCATAAAATGTCACTTTGCACATCTGTATCGGACGAATCATCCATCTACACGGAGAATAAAGATTTCCTGGGTTTCGACGGATTCTAGCATCTCAGCTCGTCGTAAAAAAGTTAGGATCGTTTATTTCGTTCGAAAACACACACTCTTGCGTTGAACGTCGTTTTGCAGGGCTGTATTGGACTGGACTTCGATCTACACAGAGAATCGAGATGTCGTGAGTTTCGAGGGATTCTGACAACTCAGCTCAACGTGAATGTGTACAGATAGTTCAATTTATCAAAAGGCACAAAATTCTTGCATGAACCGGCATTTTGCACTGTTTTGTCAAACGAAAAATGGATACCCGTGAATAAAGACATTCAGAGTTTCGGGCTATTATTGCATCCCAGCTCGACATAAGATTTTTAAAAACGGTCGTACTGACGACAAAATACGAGATTCTTGCGTTATTTGTTGTTTCGCACGGTTGCATCGAACGAATCATCGATCTACAGCGGAAATCGAGATGTCCTGGGTTTCCAGTAATTCCAGCATCTCAGCTCGACGTGAATGAGACAAAATCGTTCATTTCGTCCGAAAACACGAGATTCTTGCATGGAACGTCGTTTTGCACGAGTGTATTAAGCGAAACTTCCATATACGACGAGAATCGAGATGTCCCGTGTTTCGAGCTATTCTTGCTTCTCGACTCAACGTTAATAAGTACAAATCGTTAATATTCTCTCAAAACACTGAATCCGTGCACTTACGGTTGTTTTGCACCACTCTATCGAACGAAAATTCGTCTAACGAGGATAGAACCGTCCCGAGTCTCGGCCGATTATGACATCTCAGCTTGACTTTAAAGTGTCAAAATCGATTATTTCGTCCGAAAACACGGGATTCTTGCATGGAACGTCGTCTTGCACGAGTGTATTGAGCAAAACTTCCATATACGGCGAGAATCGAGAAGTCCCGTGTTTCCAGCTATTCTTGCTTCTCGACTCAACGTTAATGAGTACAAATTGTTAATATCCTCTGAAAACACTGAATCCTCGCATTAACAGTCGTTTTGCACGACTCTATCGGAAGGGAATTCGTCCACCGAGGATTGAGCCGTCCCGAGTTTCGGCCGATTATGGCATCTCAGCTTGACTTCTAAGTGTCAAAACCGTTTATTTCGTCTCGTAACGCAAGATTCACGCGTTATTGGTCGTCTTGCACGTTTATATCGAACGAACTATCGATCTCCAACGAAATAGAAGATTTCCTGGGTTTCGAATGATTCTAGCATCTCAGCTCGGCGAAAAAAGGGCCAAATCCGTTCATTTCGTACAAAAACACAGAATTCTCGCATTCAACGACATTTCGCACAGCTGTATTAGACAAAGCTTCATCTACACAGAGAATCCGAGATGTCTTGGGTTTCGAGTGATTCTGGCATCTCAGCTCAACGTTAATGTGTACAAATCGTTCAATTCATCCAAATACACGAAATTCTTGCGTTGAACATCGTTTCGCTCGGCTGTATCGAACGGAAAATTGATTACCGAGAATTGAGACATTCCGAGTTTTGGGCCATTATTGCATCTCAGCTCGACATAAAGTTTTTAAAAACGTTTATCTTGACGAGAAATACAAGATTCTTGCGTTATTCCTTGTCTTGCACGGTTGCATCAAACGAATCATTGATCTACAGCGGAAATCGCGATGTCGTCGGTTTCCAGTGATTCCGGCATCTCAGCTCGACGTGAATGAGACAAAATCGTTTATTTCGACCGAATTCACGAAATTCTGGAATTAAACATCGTTTCGCTCGGCTGTATTGAACGAAAAATCGATTACCGAGAATCGAGACGTCCTGAGTGTCGCTCGATTACATCATCTAAGCTTGACGTATAAGGGTTCAAATCGTTTATTTTGTCTGAAAACACAAGATTCTTGCGTTATCGGTCGTCTTGCACGGCTGTATCGAATGAATCATCGATCTTCAACGAGAATCAAGATGTCCCGAGTTTCGAGTGGTTCTAGAATCGTAGCTCGACGTAAATAATTCAAATCGTTTAATTTGTTTGAATTCACGGAATTCTTAAATTGAACGTCGTTGTGCACAACTGTATCGAAAGAAAATTCGATATCCGACAGTCGAGACATACCGAGTTCCGGTCGATTATAGAATCTCAGCTCAACATAAAAGATTCAAAAACGTTCATTCCAAACAGAAATACGAGATCCTTCCGTTATTTGTGATCCTCTACGGCTGCATCGAACGAATCAACGATCTAGACCGAGAAACGAGATGTCCTGGTTTTTGGGTGATTCTGGCTTCTCAGCTCGACGTAAATGAAACAAAATCATTCATTTCGTCCAGTTACACAAGAGTCTTGTGTTATTTGTCGTCTTGCGCGACTGCAATGAACGAATCAGGGATCTATAGCGGAAATAAAGATGTCCCGAGATTCGAGCGATCCTGGCTTTTTAGCACAGCGTAGTGTCAAAATGGTTTAATCCATGCGGAAAACCGTTATTTTTGCATAAAATGTCACTTTGCACATCTGTATCGGACGAATCATCCATCTACACGGAGAATAAAGATTTCCTGGGTTTCGACGGATTCTAGCATCTCAGCTCGTCGTAAAAAAGTTAGGATCGTTTATTTCGTTCGAAAACACACACTCTTGCGTTGAACGTCGTTTTGCAGGGCTGTATTGGACTGGACTTCGATCTACACAGAGAATCGAGATGTCGTGAGTTTCGAGGGATCCTGACAACTCAGCTCAACGTGAATGTGTACAGATAGTTCAATTTATCAAAAGGCACAAAATTCTTGCATGAACCGGCATTTTGCACTGTTTTGTCAAACGAAAAATGGATACCCGTGAATAAAGACATTCAGAGTTTCGGGCTATTATTGCATCCCAGCTCGACATAAGATTATTAAAAACGGTCGTACTGACGACAAAATACGAGATTCTTGCGTTATTTGTTGTTTCGCACGGTTGCATCGAACGAATCATCGATCTACAGCGGAAATCGAGATGTCCTGGGTTTCCAGTAATTCCGGCATCTCAGCTCGACGTGAATGAGACAAAATCGTTCATTTCGTCCGAAAACACGGGATTCTTGCATGGAACGTCGTTTTGCACGAGTGTATTAAGCAAAACTTCCATATACGACGAGAATCGAGATGTCCCGTGTTTCGAGCTATTCTTGCTTCTCGACTCAACGTTAATAAGTACAAATTGTTAATATTCTCTCAAAACACTGAATCCGTGCACATACGGTTGTTTTGCACCACTCTATCGAACGAAAATTCGTCCAACGAGGATAGAGCCGTCCCGAGTCTCGGCCGATTATGACATCTCAGCTTGACTTTAAAGTGTCAAAATCGATTATTTCGTCCGAAAACACGGGATTCTTGCATGGAACGTCGTTTTGCACGAGTGTATTGAGCAAAACTTCCATATACGGCGAGAATCGAGAAGTCCCGTGTTTCCAGCTATTCTTGCTTCTCGACTCGACGTTAATGAGTACAAATTGTTAATATCCTCTGAAAAGACTGAATCCTCGCATTAACAGTCGTTTTGCACGACTCTATCGGAAGGGAATTCGTCCACCGAGGATTGAGCCGTCCCGAGTTTCGGCCGATTATGGCATCTCAGCTTGACTTTTGAGTGTCAAAACCGTTTATTTCGTCTTGTAACGCAAGATTCACGCGTTATTGGTCGTCTTGCACGTTTATATCGAACGAACTATCGATCTCCAACGAAATAGAAGATTTCCTGGGTTTCGAATGATTCTAGCATCTCAGCTCGGCGAAAAAAGGGCCAAATCCGTTCATTTCGTACAAAAACACAGAATTCTCGCATTCAACGACATTTTGCACAGCTGTATTAGACAAAGCTTCATCTACACAGAGAATCCGAGATGTCTTGGATTTCGAGTGATTCTGGCATCTCAGCTCAACGTTAATGTGTACAAATCGTTCAATTCATCCAAATACACGAAATTCTTGCGTTGAACATCGTTTCGCTCGGCTGTATCGAACGGAAAATTGATTACCGAGAATTGAGACATTCCGAGTTTTGGGCCATCATTGCATCTCAGCTCGACATAAAGTTTTTAAAAACGTTCATCTTGACGAGAAATACAAGATTCTTGCGTTACTCCTTGTCTTGCACGGTTGCATCAAACGAATCATTGATCTACAGCGGAAATCGCGATGTCGTCGGTTTCCAGTGATTCCGGCATCTCAGCTCGACGTGAATGAGACAAAATCGTTTATTTCGACCGAATTCACGAAATTCTGGAATTAAACATCGTTTCGCTCGGCTGTATTGAACGAAAAATCGATTACCGAGAATCGAGACGTCCTGAGTGTCGCTCGATTACATCATCTAAGCTTGACGTATAAGGGTTCAAATCGTTTATTTTGTCTGAAAACACAAGATTCTTGCGTTATTGGTCGTCTTGCACGGCTGTATCGAATGAATCATCGATCTTCAACGAGAATCAAGATGTCCCGAGTTTCGAATGGTTCTAGAATCGTAGCTCGACGTAAATAATTCAAATCGTTTAATTTGTTTGAATTCACGGAATTCTTAAATTGAACGTCGTTGTGCACAACTGTATCGAAAGGAAATTCGATATCCGACAGTCGAGACATACCGAGTTCCGGTCGATTATAGAATCTCAGCTCAACATAAAAGATTCAAAAACGTTCATTCCAAACAGAAATACGAGATCCTTCCGTTATTTGTGATCCTCTACGGCTGCATCGAACGAATCAACGATCTAGACCGAGAAACGAGATGTCCTGGTTTTTGGGTGATTCTGGCTTCTCAGCTCGACGTAAATGAAACAAAATCATTCATTTCGTCCAGTAACACAAGAGTCTTGTGTTATTTGTCGTCTTGCGCGACTGCAATGAACGAATCAGGGATCTATAGCGGAAATAAAGATGTCCCGAGATTCGAGCGATCCTGGCTTTTTAGCACAGCGTAGTGTCAAAATGGTTTAATCCATGCGGAAAAATGTTATTTTTGCATAAAATGTCACTTCGCACATCTGTATCGGACAAATCATCGATCTACACGGAGGATAAAGATTTCCTGGGTTTCGACGGATTCTAGCATCTCAGCTCGTCGTAAAAGAGTTAGGATCGTTTATTTCGTTCGAAAACACACACTTTTGCGTTGAACGTCGTTTTGCAGGGCTGTATTGGACGGGACTTCGATCTACACAGAGAATCGAGATGTCGTGAGTTTCGAGGGATTCTGACAACTCAGCTCAACGTGAATGTGTACAGATAGTTCAATTTATCAAAAGGCACAAAATTCTTGCATGAACCGGCATTTTGCACTGTTTTGTCAAACGAAAAATGGTTACCCGTGAATAAAGACATTCAGAGTTTCGGGCTATTATTGCATCCCAGCTCGACATAAGATTTTTAAAAACGGTCGTACTGACGACAAAATACGAGAGTCTTGCGTTATTTGTTGTTTCGCACGGTTGCATCGAACGAATCATCGATCTACAGCGGAAATCGAGATGTCCTGGGTTTCCAGTAATTCCGGCATCTCAGCTCGACGTGAATGAGACAAAATCGTTCATTTCGTCCGAAAACACGGGATTCTTGCATGGAACGTCGTTTTGCACGAGTGTATTGAGCAAAACTTCCATATACGACGAGAATCGAGATGTCCCGTGTTTCGAGCTATTCTTGCTTCTCGACTCAACGTTAATAAGTACAAATTGTTAATATTCTCTCAAAACACTGAATCCGTGCACTTACGGTTGTTTTGCACCACTCTATCGAACGAAAATTCGTCCAACGAGGATAGAGCCGTCCCGAGTCTCGGCCGATTATGACATCTCAGCTTGACTTTAAAGTGTCAAAATCGATTATTTCGTCCGAAAACACGGGATTCTTGCATGGAACGTCGTTTTGCACCAGTGTATTGAGCAAAACTTCCATATACGGCGAGAATCGAGAAGTCCCGTGTTTCCAGCTATTCTTGCTTCTCGACTCAACGTTAATGAGTACAAATTGTTAATATCCTCTGAAAAGACTGAATCCTCGCATTAACAGTCGTTTTGCACGACTCTATCGGAAGGGAATTCGTCCACCGAGGATTGAGCCGTCCCGAGTTTCGGCCGATTATGGAATCTCAGCTTGACTTTTAAGTGTCAAAACCGTTTATTTCGTCTCGTAACGTAAGATTCACGCGTTATTGGTCGTCTTGCACGTTTATATCGAACGAACTATCGATCTCCAACGAAATAGAAGATTTCCTGGGTTTCGAATGATTCTAGCATCTCAGCTCGGCGAAAAAAGGGCCAAATCCGTTCATTTCGTACAAAAACACAGAATTCTCGCATTCAACGACATTTCGCACAGCTGTATTAGACAAAGCTTCATCTACACAGAAAATCCGAGATGTCTTGGGTTTCGAGTGATTCTGGCATCTCAGCTCAACGTTAATGTGTACAAATCGTTCAATTCATCCAAATACACGAAATTCTTGCGTTGAACATCGTTTCGCTCGGCTGTATCGAACGGAAAATTGATTACCGAGAATTGAGACATTCCGAGTTTTGGGCCATTATTGCATCTCAGCTCGACATAAAGTTTTTAAAAACGTTTATCTTGACGAGAAATACAAGATTCTTGCGTTATTCCTTGTCTTGCACGGTTGCATCAAACGAATCATTGATCTACAGCGGAAATCGCGATGTCGTCGGTTTCCAGTGATTCCGGCATCTCAGCTCGACGTGAATGAGACAAAATCGTTTATTTCGACCGAATTCACGAAATTCTGGAATTAAACATCGTTTCGCTCGGCTGTATTGAACGAAAAATCGATTACCGAGAATCGAGACGTCCTGAGTGTCGCTCGATTACATCATCTAAGCTTGACGTATAAGGGTTCAAATCGTTTATTTTGTCTGAAAACACAAGATTCTTGCGTTATTGGTCGTCTTGCACAGCTGTATCGAATGAATCATCGATCTTCAACGAGAATCAAGATGTCCCGAGTTTCGAGTGGTTCTAGAATCGTAGCTCGACGTAAATAATTCAAATCGTTTAATTTGTTTGAATTCACGGAATTCTTAAATTGAACGTCGTTGTGCACAACTGTATCGAAAGAAAATTCGATATCCGACAGTCGAGACATACCGAGTTCCGGTCGATTATAGAATCTCAGCTCAACATAAAAGATTCAAAAACGTTCATTCCAAACAGAAATACGAGATCCTTCCGTTATTTGTGATCCTCTACGGCTGCATCGAACGAATCAACGATCTAGACCGAGAAACGAGATGTCCTGGTTTTTGGGTGATTCTGGCTTCTCAGCTCGACGTAAATGAAACAAAATCATTCATTTCGTCCAGTTACACAAGAGTCTTGTGTTATTTGTCGTCTTGCGCGACTGCAATGAACGAATCAGGGATCTATAGCGGAAATAAAGATGTCCCGAGATTCGAGCGATCCTGGCTTTTTAGCACAGCGTAGTGTCAAAATGGTTTAATCCATGCGGAAAACCGTTATTTTTGCATAAAATGTCACTTTGCACATCTGTATCGGACGAATCATCCATCTACACGGAGAATAAAGATTTCCTGGGTTTCGACGGATTCTAGCATCTCAGCTCGTCGTAAAAAAGTTAGGATCGTTTATTTCGTTCGAAAACACACACTCTTGCGTTGAACGTCGTTTTGCAGGGCTGTATTGGACTGGACTTCGATCTACACAGAGAATCGAGATGTCGTGAGTTTCGAGGGATTCTGACAACTCAGCTCAACGTGAATGTGTACAGATAGTTCAATTTATCAAAAGGCACAAAATTCTTGCATGAACCGGCATTTTGCACTGTTTTGTCAAACGAAAAATGGATACCCGTGAATAAAGACATTCAGAGTTTCGGGCTATTATTGCATCCCAGCTCGACATAAGATTTTTAAAAACGGTCGTACTGACGACAAAATACGAGATTCTTGCGTTATTTGTTGTTTCGCACGGTTGCATCGAACGAATCATCGATCTACAGCGGAAATCGAGATGTCCTGGGTTTCCAGTAATTCCAGCATCTCAGCTCGACGTGAATGAGACAAAATCGTTCATTTCGTCCGAAAACACGAGATTCTTGCATGGAACGTCGTTTTGCACGAGTGTATTAAGCGAAACTTCCATATACGACGAGAATCGAGATGTCCCGTGTTTCGAGCTATTCTTGCTTCTCGACTCAACGTTAATAAGTACAAATCGTTAATATTCTCTCAAAACACTGAATCCGTGCACTTACGGTTGTTTTGCACCACTCTATCGAACGAAAATTCGTCTAACGAGGATAGAACCGTCCCGAGTCTCGGCCGATTATGACATCTCAGCTTGACTTTAAAGTGTCAAAATCGATTATTTCGTCCGAAAACACGGGATTCTTGCATGGAACGTCGTCTTGCACGAGTGTATTGAGCAAAACTTCCATATACGGCGAGAATCGAGAAGTCCCGTGTTTCCAGCTATTCTTGCTTCTCGACTCAACGTTAATGAGTACAAATTGTTAATATCCTCTGAAAACACTGAATCCTCGCATTAACAGTCGTTTTGCACGACTCTATCGGAAGGGAATTCGTCCACCGAGGATTGAGCCGTCCCGAGTTTCGGCCGATTATGGCATCTCAGCTTGACTTCTAAGTGTCAAAACCGTTTATTTCGTCTCGTAACGCAAGATTCACGCGTTATTGGTCGTCTTGCACGTTTATATCGAACGAACTATCGATCTCCAACGAAATAGAAGATTTCCTGGGTTTCGAATGATTCTAGCATCTCAGCTCGGCGAAAAAAGGGCCAAATCCGTTCATTTCGTACAAAAACACAGAATTCTCGCATTCAACGACATTTCGCACAGCTGTATTAGACAAAGCTTCATCTACACAGAAAATCCGAGATGTCTTGGGTTTCGAGTGATTCTGGCATCTCAGCTCAACGTTAATGTGTACAAATCGTTCAATTCATCCAAATACACGAAATTCTTGCGTTGAACATCGTTTCGCTCGGCTGTATCGAACGGAAAATTGATTACCGAGAATTGAGACATTCCGAGTTTTGGGCCATTATTGCATCTCAGCTCGACATAAAGTTTTTAAAAACGTTTATCTTGACGAGAAATACAAGATTCTTGCGTTATTCCTTGTCTTGCACGGTTGCATCAAACGAATCATTGATCTACAGCGGAAATCGCGATGTCGTCGGTTTCCAGTGATTCCGGCATCTCAGCTCGACGTGAATGAGACAAAATCGTTTATTTCGACCGAATTCACGAAATTCTGGAATTAAACATCGTTTCGCTCGGCTGTATTGAACGAAAAATCGATTACCGAGAATCGAGACGTCCTGAGTGTCGCTCGATTACATCATCTAAGCTTGACGTATAAGGGTTCAAATCGTTTATTTTGTCTGAAAACACAAGATTCTTGCGTTATTGGTCGTCTTGCACAGCTGTATCGAATGAATCATCGATCTTCAACGAGAATCAAGATGTCCCGAGTTTCGAGTGGTTCTAGAATCGTAGCTCGACGTAAATAATTCAAATCGTTTAATTTGTTTGAATTCACGGAATTCTTAAATTGAACGTCGTTGTGCACAACTGTATCGAAAGAAAATTCGATATCCGACAGTCGAGACATACCGAGTTCCGGTCGATTATAGAATCTCAGCTCAACATAAAAGATTCAAAAACGTTCATTCCAAACAGAAATACGAGATCCTTCCGTTATTTGTGATCCTCTACGGCTGCATCGAACGAATCAACGATCTAGACCGAGAAACGAGATGTCCTGGTTTTTGGGTGATTCTGGCTTCTCAGCTCGACGTAAATGAAACAAAATCATTCATTTCGTCCAGTTACACAAGAGTCTTGTGTTATTTGTCGTCTTGCGCGACTGCAATGAACGAATCAGGGATCTATAGCGGAAATAAAGATGTCCCGAGATTCGAGCGATCCTGGCTTTTTAGCACAGCGTAGTGTCAAAATGGTTTAATCCATGCGGAAAACCGTTATTTTTGCATAAAATGTCACTTTGCACATCTGTATCGGACGAATCATCCATCTACACGGAGAATAAAGATTTCCTGGGTTTCGACGGATTCTAGCATCTCAGCTCGTCGTAAAAAAGTTAGGATCGTTTATTTCGTTCGAAAACACACACTCTTGCGTTGAACGTCGTTTTGCAGGGCTGTATTGGACTGGACTTCGATCTACACAGAGAATCGAGATGTCGTGAGTTTCGAGGGATTCTGACAACTCAGCTCAACGTGAATGTGTACAGATAGTTCAATTTATCAAAAGGCACAAAATTCTTGCATGAACCGGCATTTTGCACTGTTTTGTCAAACGAAAAATGGATACCCGTGAATAAAGACATTCAGAGTTTCGGGCTATTATTGCATCCCAGCTCGACATAAGATTTTTAAAAACGGTCGTACTGACGACAAAATACGAGATTCTTGCGTTATTTGTTGTTTCGCACGGTTGCATCGAACGAATCATCGATCTACAGCGGAAATCGAGATGTCCTGGGTTTCCAGTAATTCCAGCATCTCAGCTCGACGTGAATGAGACAAAATCGTTCATTTCGTCCGAAAACACGAGATTCTTGCATGGAACGTCGTTTTGCACGAGTGTATTAAGCGAAACTTCCATATACGACGAGAATCGAGATGTCCCGTGTTTCGAGCTATTCTTGCTTCTCGACTCAACGTTAATAAGTACAAATCGTTAATATTCTCTCAAAACACTGAATCCGTGCACTTACGGTTGTTTTGCACCACTCTATCGAACGAAAATTCGTCTAACGAGGATAGAACCGTCCCGAGTCTCGGCCGATTATGACATCTCAGCTTGACTTTAAAGTGTCAAAATCGATTATTTCGTCCGAAAACACGGGATTCTTGCATGGAACGTCGTCTTGCACGAGTGTATTGAGCAAAACTTCCATATACGGCGAGAATCGAGAAGTCCCGTGTTTCCAGCTATTCTTGCTTCTCGACTCAACGTTAATGAGTACAAATTGTTAATATCCTCTGAAAACACTGAATCCTCGCATTAACAGTCGTTTTGCACGACTCTATCGGAAGGGAATTCGTCCACCGAGGATTGAGCCGTCCCGAGTTTCGGCCGATTATGGCATCTCAGCTTGACTTCTAAGTGTCAAAACCGTTTATTTCGTCTCGTAACGCAAGATTCACGCGTTATTGGTCGTCTTGCACGTTTATATCGAACGAACTATCGATCTCCAACGAAATAGAAGATTTCCTGGGTTTCGAATGATTCTAGCATCTCAGCTCGGCGAAAAAAGGGCCAAATCCGTTCATTTCGTACAAAAACACAGAATTCTCGCATTCAACGACATTTCGCACAGCTGTATTAGACAAAGCTTCATCTACACAGAGAATCCGAGATGTCCTGGGTTTCGAGTGATTCTGGCATCTCAGCTCAACCTTAATGTGTACAAATCGTTCAATTCATCCAAATACACGAAATTCTTGCGTTGAACATCGTTTCGCTTGGCTGTATCGAACGGAAAATTGATTACCGAGAATCGAGACGTCCTTAGTGTCGCTCGATTACAGCAACTTAGCTTGACGTATAAGGGTTCAAATCGTTCATTTTCTCTGGAAACACAAGATTCTTGCGTTATTGGTCGTCTTGCACGGCTGTATTGAATGAATCATCGATCTGCATCATGAATCAAGATGTTCCGAGTTTCGAGTGGTTCTAGAATCGTAGCTCGACGTAAATGAATTCGTATCGTTCAATTTGTTTGAATTCACGGAATTCTTGAATCAAACGTCGTTGTGCACAACTGTATCGAACGAAAATCGATAACCGTGAATTGAGACATTCCGAGTTTTGGGCCATTATTGCATCTCAGCTCGACATAAAATTTTTAAAAACGTTCATCTTGCCGAGAAATACAAGATTCTTGCGTTATTCCTTGTCTTGCACGGTTGCATCAAACGAATCATTGATCTACAGCGGAAATCGCGATGTCGTCGGTTTCCAGTGATTCCGGCATCTCAGCTCGACGTGAATGAGACAAAATCGTTCATTTCGACCGAAAACACGGAGTTCGTGCATGGAACGTCGTTTTGCACGAGTGTATTGAACAAAACTTCTATTTACGGCGAGAATCGAGATGTCCCGTGTTTCGAGCTATTCTGGCTTCTTAACTCAACGTTACTGAGTACAAATTGTTAATATTCTCTAAAATCACTAAATCCGTGGATTAACGGTTGTTTTGCACTACTCTTTTAAACGAAAATTCATCCAACGAGGATAGAGCCGTCCCGAGTTCCGGCCGATTATGGCATCTCAGCTTGACTTTCAAGTGTCAAAATCGATTATTTTGTCTCAAAACGCAAGATTCACGCGTTATTGGTCGTCTTGCACGGCTGTATCGAATGAATCATCGATCTTCTTCGGGAATCAAGATGTCCCGAGTTTCTAGTGGTTCTAGAATCGTAGCTCGACGTAAATAAATTTAAATCGTCGAATTTGTTTGAATTCACGAAATTCTAGAATTAAACATCGTTTCGCTCGGCTGTATTGAACGAAAAATCGATTACCGAGAATCGAGACGTCCTGAGTGTCGCTCGATTACATCATCTAAGCTTGACGTATAAGGGTTCAAATCGTTTATTTTGTCTGAAAACACAAGATTCTTGCGTTATTGGTCGTCTTGCACGGCTGTATCGAATGAATTATCGATCTTCAACGAGAATCAAGATGTCCCGAGTTTCGAGTGGTTCTAGAATCGTAGCTCGACGTAAATAATTCAAATCGTTTAATTTGTTTGAATTCACGGAACTCTTAAATTGAACGTCGTTGTGCACAACTGTATCGAAAGAAAATTCGATATCCGACAGTCGAGACATACCGAGTTCCGGTCGATTATAGAATCTCAGCTCAACATGAAAGATTCAAAAACGTTCATTCCAAACAGAAATACGAGATCCTTCCGTTATTTGTGATCCTCTACGGCTGCATCGAACGAATCAACGATCTAGACCGAGAAACGAAATGTCCTGGTTTTTGGGTGATTCTGGCTTCTCAGCTCGACGTAAATGAAACAAAATCATTCATTTCGTCCAGTAAGACTAGAGTCTTGTGTTATTTGTCGTCTTGCGCGACTGCAATGAACGAATCAGGGATCTATAGCGAAAATAAAGATGTCCCGAGATTCGAGCGTCCCTGGCTTTTTAGCACAGCGTAGTGTCAAAATGGTTTAATCCATGCGGAAAAACGTTATTTTTGCATAAAATGTCACTCTGCACATCTGTATCGGACGAATCATCGATCCACACGGAGAATAAATATTTCCTGGGTTTCGACGGATTCTAGCATCTCAGCTCGTCGTAAAAGATTTAGGATCGTTTATTTCGTTCGAAAACACACACTTTTGCGTTGAACGTCATTTTGCAGGGCTGTATTGGACGAGACTTCGATCTACACAGAGAATCGAGATGTCGTGAGTTTCGAGGGATTCTGACAACTCAGCCCAACGTAAATGTGTACAGATAGTTCAATTTATCAAAAGGCACAAAATTCTTGCATGAATCGGCATTTTGCACTGTTTTGTCAAACGAAAAATGGTTACCCGTGAATAAAGACATTCAGAGTTTCGGGCTATTATTGCATCCCAGCTCGACATAAGATTTTTGAAAACGGTCGTCCTGACGACAAAATACGAGATTCTTGCGTTATTTGTTGTTTCGCACGGTTGCATCGAACGAATCATCGATCTACAGCGGAAATCGAGATGTCCTGGGTTTCCAGTAATTCCGGCATCTCAGCTCGACGTGAATAAGACAAAATCGTTCATTTCGTCCGAAAACACGGGATTCTTGCATGGAACGTCGTTTTGCACGAGTTTATTGAGCAAAACTTCTATATACGGCGAGAATCGAGATGTCCCGTGTTTCGAGCTATTCTTGCTTCTCGACTCAACGTTAATAAGTACAAATTGTTAATATTCTCTCAAAACACTGAATCCGTGCACTTACGGTTGTTTTGCACCACTCTATCGAACGAAAATTCATCCAACGAGGATAGAGCCGTCCCGAGTCTCGGCCGATTATGACATCTCAGCTTGACTTTAAAGTGTCAAAATCGATTATTTCGTCCGAAAACACGGGATTCTTGCATGGAACGTCGTTTTGCACGAGTGTATTGAGCAAAACTTCCATATACGGCGAGAATCGAGAAGTCCCGTGTTTCCTGCTATTCTTGCTTCTCGACTCAACGTTAATGAGTACAAATTGTTAATATCCCCTGAAAAGACTGAATCCTCGCATTAACAGTCATTTTGCACGACTCTATCGAAAGGGAATTCGTCCACCGAGGATTGAGCCGTCCCGAGTTTCGGCCGATTATGGCATCTCAGCTTGACTTTAAAGTGTCAAAACCGTTTATTTCGTCTCGTAACGCAAGATTCACGCGTTATTGGTCGTCTTGCACGTGTATATCGAACGAACTATCGATCTCCAACGAAATAGAAGATTTCCTGGGTATCGAATGACTCTAGCATCTCAGCTCGGCGAAAAAAGGGCCAAATCCGTTTATCTCGTACAAAAACACAGAATTCTTGCATTCAACGTCATTTCGCACAGCTGTATTAGACAAAGCATTATCTACACAGAGAATCCAAGATCTCCTGGGTTTCGAGTGATTCTGGCATCTCAGCTCAACGTTAATGTGTACAAATCGTTCAATTCATTCAAAAACACTAAATTCTTGCGTTGAACGTCGTTTCGCTCGGCTGTATTGAACAGAAAATTGATTACCGAGAATCGAGACGTCCTGAGTGTCGCTCGATCACATCATCTCAGCTTGACGTATAAGGGTTCAAATCGTTTATTTTGTCCGAAAACACAAGATCCTTGCGTTATTGGTCGTCTTGCAGGGCTGTATCGAATGAATCATCGATCTTCATCGAGAATCAAGATGTCCCGAGTTTCGAGTGGTTCTAGAATCGTAGCTCGACGTAAATGAATTCAAATTGTTTAATTTGTTTGAATTCACGGAATTCTTAAATTCAACGTCGTTGTGCACAACTGTATCGAAAGAAAATTCGATATCCGACAGTCGAGACATACCGAGTTCCGGTCGATTATAGAATCTTAGCTAAACATAAAAGTTTCAAAAACGTTCATTCCAAATAGAAATACGAGATCCTTCCGTTATTTTTGATCCTCCACGGCTGCATCGAACGAATCAACGATCTAGACCGAGAAACGAGATGTCCTGGTTTTTGCGTGATTCTGGCTTCTCAACACGACGTAAATGAAACAAAATTATTCATTTCGTCTAGTAACACATGAGTCTTGTGATCTTTGTCGTCTTGCACGACTGCAATGAACGAATCAGGGATCTATAGTGGAAATAAAGATGTCCCGAGATTCGAGCGATCCTGGCTTTTTAGCACAGCGTAGTGTCAAAATGGTTTAATCCATGCGGAAAAACGTTATTTTTGCATAAAATGTTACTTTGCACATCTGTATTGGACGAATCATCGATCTACACGGAGAATAAAGACTTCCTGGCTTTCGACGGATTCTGGCATCTCAGCTCGTCGTAAAAGAGTTAGGATCGTTTATTTCGTTCGAAAACACACACTTTTGCGTTGAACGTCGTTTTGCAGGGCTGTATTGGACGGGACTTCGATCTACACAGAGAATCGAGATGTCGTGAGTTTCGAGGGATTCTGACAACTCAGCTCAACGTGAATGTGTACAGATAGTTCAATTTATCAAAAGGCACAAAATTCTTGCATGAACCGGCATTTCGCACTGTTTTGTAAAACGAAAAATGGATACCCGTGAATAAAGACATTCCGAGTTTCGGGCTATTATTGCATCCCAGCTCGACATAAGATTTTTGAAAACGTTCGTCCTGACGACAAAATACGAGATTCTCGCGTTATTCGTTGTTTCGCACGGTTGCATCAAACGAATCATCGATCTACAGCGGAAATCGAGTCGTCCTGGGTTTCTAGTAATTCCGGCATCTCAGCTCGACGTGAATGAGACAAAATCGTTCATCACGACCGAAAACATGGAATTCTTGCATGGAACGTCGTTTTGCACAAGTGTATTGAACAAAACTTCCATATACGGCAAGAATCGAGATGTCCCGTGTTTCGAGCTATTCTGGCGTCTTAACTCAACGTTAATGAGTCCAAATTGTTAATATCCTGTGAAAACACTGTATCCCCGCATTAACGGTCGTTTTGCACGTCTCTATCGAACGGAAATCCGTCCACCGAGAGCCGTCCCGAGTTTCAGCCGATTATGGCATCTCTGCTTGACTTTAAAGTTTCACAATCGTTTATTTTGTCTCAAAACGCAAGATTCACGCGTTATTAGTCGTCTTGCACATTTATATCGAACAAATTATCGATCTCCAACGAAATAGAAGATTTCCGGGGTTTCGAATGATTCTAGCATCTCAGCTCGGCGAACAAAGGGCCAAATCCGTTCATTTCGTACAAAAACACAGAATTCTAGCATTCAACGGCATTTCGCACAGCTGTATTAGACAAAGCTTCATCTACACAGAGAATCCGAGATGTCCTGGGTTTCGAGTGATTCTGGCATCTCAGCTCAACGTTAATGTGTACAAATCGTTCAATTCATCCAAATACACGAAATTCTTGCGTTGAACATCGTTTTGCTCGGCTGTATCGAACGAAAAATTGATTACCGAGAATCGAGACGTCCTGAGTGTCGCTCGATTAAAGCAACTTAGCTTGTCGTATAAGGGTTTAAATCGTTCATTTTCTCTGAAAACACAAGATTCTTGCGTTATTGGTCGTCTTGCACGGCTGTATCGAATGAATCATCGATCTGCATCAAGAATCAAGATGTCCCGAGTTTCGAGTGGTTCTAGAATCGTAGCTCGACGTAAATGAATTCGTATCGTTCAATTTGTTTGAATTCACGGAATTTTTGAATCAAACGTCGTTGTGCACAACTGTATCGAACGAAAATCGATAACCGTGAATTGAGACATTCCGAGTTTTGGGCCATTATTGCATCTCAGCTCGACATAAAATTTTTAAAAACGTTCATCTTGACGAGAAATACAAGATTCTTGCGTTATTTCTTGTCTTGCACGGTCGCATCAAACGAATCATTGATCTACAGCGGAAATAGCGATGTCGTCGGTTTCCAGTGATTCCGGCATCTCAGCTCGACGTGAATGAGACAAAATCGTTCATTTCGACCGAAAATACGGAATTCGTGCATGGAACGTCGTTTTGCACAAGTGTATTGAACAAAACTTCTATTTACGGCGAGAATCGAGATGTCCCGTGTTTTGAGCTATTTTGGCTTCATAACTCACCGTTAATGAGTACAAATTGTTAATATTCTTTAAAAACACTAAATCCGTGGATTATCGGTTGTTTTGCACCACTCTATCAAACGAAAATTCGTCCAACGAGGATAGAGCCGTCCCGAGTTCCGGCCGATTATGGCATCTCAGCTTGACTTTAAAGTGTCAAAATCGATTATTTTGTCTCGAAACGCAAGATTCACGCGTTATTGATCGTCTTGCACATTTATATCGAACGAATCATCGATCTCCAACTAGAAAGAAGATTTCCTGGGTTTCGAATGATTCTACCCTGTCAGCTCGTCGTAAAAAAGTTGGAATCGTTTATTTTGTCCGAAAACACACACTTTTGCGTTGAACGTCATTTTGCAGGGCTGTATTGGACGGGACTTCGATCCACACAGAGAATCGAGATGTCGTGAGTTTCGAGGGATTCTGACATCTCAGCTCAACGTAAATGTGTACAATTCGTTCATTATCTCTTAAAACACAAAATACTTCCATGAACCATTGTTTTGCACAGCTTTTTTTAACAAAAAATCAATGCTGGAGACATCCCGAGCTTCAGGCGATTATAGCAATTCAGCTGGACATAAAGGTTTTGAAAACGTTTATTCTGACCACCAATACAAGATTCTTGCGTTCTCCGTTGTCTTACACGGCTGTATCGAAAGAATTATCGATCTACACCGGGAATCGAGATGTCCTGGATTTCAAGTAACTCTGGCATCTCAGCTTCACGTAAATGGGTCAATAGCATTCAATTTGTCCAGCAACAACAAATGCTTGCATCAAGCTTCGTTTTGCACAGCTGCATCGAATGAAAACTCGATCACCGAGAATCGAGTCGTCCAGAGTTTCAGGCGATTATAGACTCTTAGCTTGACGTAAATGTTTCAAAATTGTTTATTTCGTCCGGGAACACAAGATTCACGCGTAATTGTTAGTCTTGCACATCTGTATCGAACGAATCATTATTCTACAACGAAAATAAAGATTTTTTGGGTATCGAGTGATTCTAGCATCTCAGCTCGACGTAAAAGCGTCAGAAATGTTCAGTTTGTCCAGAAATACAAGATTTGTTCGTCATTTGTCGTCTTGCATGGCTGCATCGAACGAATCATCGATCTACACCGAGAATCGATATGTCACAAGTTCCAAGGGATTCTGACTTCTCAGCTCAACGTAAACGTGTCAAAATCGTTCATTTTGTCTAGTAACAGCAAATGCTTGCATAAAGCTTTGTTTTGCACAGCTGCACCGAACGAAAATTTAATCACCGAGAATCGAGTCATCCCGAGTTTCGGGCGATTATAAACTCTTAGCTTGACGTAAAAGTGTCAAAATCACTCATTTTGTCCAGTATTACAAGATTCTTCTGTTATCTGTCGTCTTGCACGGTCGCATTGAACGAATCATCGATCTACACCGGAAATCGAGATGTCCCGAGATTCGAGCGATCCTGGCTTTTGAGCTAAACGTAAATGTATCGAAAAAATTAATTCCATCCGGAAAAACGTTATTGTTGCATTGAACGTCGTCTCCACAATTCTGTCGAACGAATTATCGTCTTTTACCGAGAATAGAGATGTCCTGGGTTTTAAGTGATTCTTGCCTCTCAGCTCGACGTAAATGCGTCAAAATCGTTCATTTTGTTCGAAATCACGAAATCTTCAAATTTAACGTCGTTGTGCACAGCTGATCGAACGAAAAAACAATAACCGAGAGTCGAGTCATACCGAGTTTCGGGCGATTATAGACTCTTAGCTTGACGTTAAAAAGTCAAAATTGTTCATTTCGTCCGGAAACACAAGATTCTCGCGTGATTGTTAGTCTTGCACATCTGTATCGAACGAATCATCAATCTACAACGAGAATGAAGATTTCCTCGGTTTCGAGTGATTCTAGCATCTCAGCTCGACGTAAAAGCGTAAAAAATGATCATTTTGTTCAGAAATACAAGATTTGTGGGTTATTCGTCGTTTTCCACGGCTGCATTGAACGAAATTATCGATCTACACCGAGAATCGATATGCCCTAACTTCCAAGCGATTCTGACTTCTCAGCTCAACGTAAACGTGTTAAAATCGTTTAATTCGTCCAGTATCAACAAATGCTCGCATTAAGCTTCGTTTTGCACAGCTGCACCGAACGAAAATTTAATCACTGAGAATCGAGTCGTCCCGAGTTTCGGGAGATTATAGACTCTTAGCTTGACGTCAAAGTGACAAAATCATTTATTTTGTCCAGTATCACAAGATTCTTCCGTTATTTGTCATCTTGCACGGTTGTATTGAACGAACCATCGATCCACACCGGAAATCGAGATGTCCCGAGATTCGAGCGATCCTGGCTTTTTAGCTAAGCGTAAACGTATTAAAAAAATTTATTTTATCCGGAAAAACGTTATTCTTGCATTGAACGTCGTCTCCACAATTCTGTCGAACGAATCATCGTCTTTCACCGAGAATAGAGATGTCCTGGGTTTTGAGTGATTCTGGCATCTCAGCTCGACTTAAATGAGTCAAAATCGTCAATTTCGTTCAAAATCACGAAATCCTTAAATTTAACGTTGTTGTGCACAGCTGTAGCGAACGAAAAAACGATAACCGAGAGCTGAGACATACCGAGTTTCGGGCGATTAGATCACCTCAGCTACCATACTAGTTTCAAAGTTGTTCATTCTGTCCAGAAATACACGATCCTTACCTTATTTGTCGTCTTGCACGGCCGCATCGAACGAAAAAACGATAACCGAGAGCCGAGACATACCGAGTTTCGGGTGATTAGATCATCTCAGCTCGACATAAAAGTTTTAAAATTGTTCATTCTGTCCAGAAATACAAGATCCTTGCCTTATTTGTCGTCTTGCACGGCTGCATCGAACGAAAAAACGATAACTGAGAGCCGAGACATACCGAGTTTCGGGCGATTAGATCATCTCAGCTCGACATAAAAGTTTTGAAATTGTTTATTCTGTCCGGAAATACAAGATCCTTACGTTATTTGTCATCCTGCACGGCTGTATCGAAAGAATCATCGGTCTACACCGAGAATCGACATGTCTCGAGTTCCGAGCTATTCTGGCATCTCAGCTCAATGTTATTGTGTACAAATCGTTCATGTTCTCTGAAAACACTAAATTCTTGCATTGAATGTCGTTTTGCACGGCTGTATCGAACGAAAATTCGATCACCGAGGATAGGGCCGTCATGAGTTTCGGCCGTTCATGGCATTTCAGCTCGACGTCAAAGTGTTGAAATCGTTCATTTTGTCTGGAAACACAAGATTCACGCGTTATATGTCATCTTGCACGGCTGTATCGAACAAATCATCGATCTACAACGAGAATGAAGATGTTCTGGCTTTCGAGTGTTTCTAGCATGTCAGCTCAAAGTGAAAGTTTTAAAATCGTTCATTTTGTCGAGAAACACAAGATTCGTGCATTATTTGTCATCTCGCATGGCTGCATCGAACGAATCATCGATCTACACCGAGTATCGAGATGTCCTGAGTTCCGAGCGTTTCTGGCGTTCCAGCTCAACGTAAACGTGTCAAAATCGTTCATTTTGTCTAGTAACAGCAAATGCTCGCATTAAGCTTCGTTTTGTACAGCTGCACCGAACGAAAATTCAATCACCGAGAATCGAGTCATCCGGAGTTTCGGGCTATTATAGACTCTTAGCTTGACGTATAAGTGTCAAAATCACTCATTTTGTCCAGTATTACAAGATTCTTCTGTTATATGTCATCTTGCACTGTTGCATTGAACGAATCATCGATCTACACCGGAAATCGAGATGTCCCAAGATTCGAGCGATCCTGGCTTTTGAGCTAAACGTAAACGTATCGAAAAAATTTATTTCGTCTAAGAAAAATGTTATTCTTGCATTGAACGCCGTCTCGCACGACTGTGGCGAACGAAAGATCGATAGATAGATAGATAGATAGATATGTTTTATCGCGTGCTCTAGGGTAGAGCACCCTAAGACCACCGTGCAGAAATATACGCGTAGGCCTTACACAACATATGCATAGCATATACGACCAAAATACTTACAACTAACTTATAACTAACGCTTCAACACAACATAACACAATCATAATATACAAACAAGAAAAGAAAAGAAAATCTACACCACACTCACTTACATCCCATACCGCACACTTTATAAAGCTCATCCTGAAATATAAACCTCACTTATTCATCTGGCTTACACATTTACTTCACAAAGCTCATTCAAACCCTGACAAGGTCGCACGCTCTCAACTCATAGTCGAGGCTGTTCCATAGGTAGCTCGCTACAACCGCAAACGATTCTTTGTATCGCTTCGTTCGACACGTCGGAATGACAAAATCACGGCTCCTCAGTGGCCTTCGAAATATCCGCTCCGTGTGTATAACCGGCTTCATAAGGCGCTGCAACAGATATTCCGGCTGCCCGGTCGCAAGTAACGCATATATAAATGACGCTAATAAGAAATTTCTGCGTCTATCTAATTTGAGCCACCCTAGTCCCCGATAATAAGGCGTTATGTGTTCGAATCGCTTGGCCCCGACAACAAACCGAACACCCACATTTAGCGCCCGCTGGAGAGCCATCTGAAGCTCCGCACTAATGTCTGTGAATAATAAGCAGCAATAATCGAAGTGCGGCATAATCAATGCCAACACCAAATTCCTGCGTACGCCCAGAGGTAAGCGGCCTCTACACAGCCTCAGCTGATAGCAGATGCCATTCGCCTTCGCAACGATCTTGTGCACCTACTCACGCCACGTCAACGTGCGCTCCACACATACTCTAAGACACGTAACCAAATTTGAGAACGGGACAACGACCGAGTCTACCCTAATCGGTGCATCTGACAAGTCGAGCTGATTTAGAGTTCGAGCCGTTCCTAATACAATCGCCCCTGTTTTCGCGGAGTTCAGCATCAGACCGCACCCCACCGCCCATTCACAGACCGCTGCCACATCTCGGTTTACCCGCTCAACTCCATCCGCGATATCAGCTGGATTGCAGTGTAAATAAATTTGCAGATCGTCTGCATAAAAACTGTACTGACAAAAAGTCAATACATCCCCAAAGCGGCGCACAAAAATGGAGAAAAGTAGGGGGCCAAGGACCGATCCCTGAGGTACCCCAGATCTCAGGTTTCTCCACGACGATGTTCTGCCCGATTTATCATAGACCGCTTGACTCCGCCCCTCATGGTATGATTTAAACTAATCCATTGTACTAGGTGAAATATTGAGGCCTATTAGCTCACGCAGAAGAAGCTCATGCGGCACCCAGTCAAATGCTTTGGAAAAGTCAAACAGTAACAGCACTGTCACCATGTTCTTGTCAACCGCCATACGTGCGTCATCTATTACACGCAAGAGAGTGGTCTGTGTGCTATGATTCTGTCTAAATGCTGACTGAAACGGATCCCTCATGCCATTTAGGTCTAAGTAGCGCCCAATCTGATCCGCCACCGCTCGCTCAATAATTTTTGCAAAATTGCAAATTAATGAAATCGGCCTATAGTCACCAGGACACGTAGGCACTTTTACTTTAGGCACAGGGCAAACCAGAGCCCTTTTCCACTCTGCAGGGAACTCAGCATACATGAGCGAGTGGTTCAGCAGATGTAGCACCGGCCCTGAAATTACAGGCCAGGCAATCCTCACCATTACCATGTTTATTCCGTCAAGCCCCATAGCATTTGCTTTAATGCGAGAGACAATTTTGTCCAGCTTCTCCGGCGTGATATGCGCAAAATAAAAGGCCGACTGATCAAATCCCGCATCCCTTGCCAAATCAATCACCGTGCTCGAGATCTGAGAGCCCGCCGATAGAACTTGCGCATTCAACTCCTCCAAATTAACATCAAGCTCAGATCCTACTTTTTTCTTGGACAAGAGCCCCAATCTACGCACCAGACCCCACACTTCTGTTGTGTCTCTAGTTGATGCAAAGAACGCTCTGTAATAATTATTTACCGCCTTATCAAGATCACGCGCTATCTCATTGCGAACAGCCCTGAACTTTTCATGGAGTCGCACTCGAATATTTCGGTTTTTCGCCTTTGTATACGCACGCCTCATGCGATTTCGACGCCTCATGCGCTCACGAAGTTCCGGCGTAACCCAAGGGGCAGGTCGCCGCCTCACAGTGACTTCCTGCCCCGGTGCATACTTATCAAACGCCGATAAGACGGCATTATTGAGCATCTGGACCTTGTGATCGATAGATAACGTATCATAGTACGATACCCAATCGAATCCACCCAAATCAGCAAGAAGAGCAAGAACATCAAGCTGTTCAAAATTGCGACAGCGGGAGGTAGTCGATACACGTTGAGGCAATTTAACCCGGTAGCATACGTTAATCAAATCGTGTGCTGAGAGAAATGGCACAGGGTACTGCCCCCTACTAACCACCCTGGACGAATCACTAACCATGCATAGATCAATGCGTGAACTAGAGGTCGTCACGTGATGTGACGGGCCATGATCTACCAAACTTAAACTATTTAGCGCCATAAACTGTAATAATTGAGATCCACACGATGTATTGAAGGCTGGATCACAGTTAAAATCGCCCAATATTAACGCATGCGTAAAATTAGGAAGCAGCTGAGCAAATACGTTCATAAAACGCGACAGATACTTGTAATTCGGAGGCCTGTACACTACAGCAAGCAACACCTTCGGTGTTTCCGGTGTCTCCACGCTGAGAATAAGATATTCTGGCTCACGACAATATTCATTAGGCGATGTCGCAATTATTTGCGCACGCAAACTCGAGTGATAATAAACTCCCACCCCACCGCCTAACTTCCCTTCTCGGTCACAACGTAAAATATAATAGTCACGGAGCTCAACAAACGCATCGGTAACACTAGCCCTAAGCCACGTCTCAGACATACAGATCAGGTGGTAATTACATGACTCCATATGCAGCTGAAACTCACTCAAGTGAGGACACAGCGATTGGCAGTTTACATGACAGACTGACAAATAGTTCTTAGGTAGCGACTGACCCCCGCTAGCCATAATTTATCAGCCTCGCCTTCTCCGTAATCCTCCTCCGCAGGATAGGACACGCCTGTGCATCAAAGGCCCTATGCTCCACGTCAGGCAGCTTTGCGGCAGCACAATTTGCGCAAGATGGTGGTCCCTCCCGAGCCTCACAAGCCCGCATCTCAGCGCGCCTCATGCCGACACTCACTAGCCACATGCCCAAAATCATGGAATTTGTAGCATTGCAAGACCCGGATGTGATCCTCTATTACGCAAGCATTCCACCCAAGGGACACTTCCGTTAGTCCCATCAGGACCTTACGATTTTCCGCAGTTGTTTCGATAACGCATCGCGTGAACCGACGCCCGCGTGGAGGGTAGACATATATAACCCTGGCATCCTTTGCATCGCCATTTGGCAGATTTAGGGAAAATAAGTTCGCCACGGGGCATCGCTGACGGCACATTGTGCAAAACAAGCCGAGGATTTAATCGAAAATCATCATTTTCGACCTGGGAACCCGCATCCTTGAAGCTCTTTAAATCCTTCAATTTCTTCAAATCGCCCCCACTCGCCTGGATTCGTAGCCCATTATTCCGAACACGAGATACATGGGCAATCTTCAGCCCAAGTGCAGCCGGATTCAGCGCTTCATACAGCGCCTGTTTGGTGGCATTTGCAGAGCCAAAACGCTCAACCTCCGATTCACGTGGCTCAACAATAACGCGATTTCCCGCTGATTTTGGTACAGTAACCGTCGGCCCTCGAGGATAACTTATTTGCGCCCCGCGCTCCCTTCCAATCACCGCCGCATACGTTCGGCAGCCAGGAGCAACAGCAGCGTCAGGTACACATTGCGCGTCTGTTTTGGTAAGCAAATTACACGCAGTAAGCATCTCCAATTCCGACAACAACTGCAAATAAGCAGAGGAGACCGAGTGCAACGTATCATGATACTTCATCAGCGCTTTTTCCACAGCCTTACGTTTCGCATGAGTTTCCGAACTCGTCAACAATACCGACGAGATATCAAGCTTAGCTCCAGTAAGCTAATGCAGCAAGTCACCGATTTCTTCCCGCGAATACGGAGCACCGCCAATGCCCGCAAACTCGCCACCCTGCCCCTCTACCGATTCCACCACTGAGTCTTCATACCCCAAATTATCGCTATCTAAGTGTGAGCGCCTGTTTCGAGGTGACTTATCAGGCGACTTCCCCGCCACGGACCGCGGCATACCGACCGAGCGAAAAGATACCTCTACGCTGTTGGTGTAGCCTGCCTCCGCTCCAGCCGCTATCGATTAATCTCACGCACCGTCAATGATCCAGGCGTCGTAGTGCGCATGCGCAAGCAGTACACACACCGACGTAGTCCACCGCCGTACTGAAGATCCCACACAATCAAAGGTCCTTCCAGAAATTAGAGGTTAGGTCCAACAACAAGCCCGAAAAACCAGTAGAAACAGGAAGCAAGCAGCAGAAAAGCAGTTTTTACTTCACAAGAGTGCAGAAGTGGTGCAGCGCAAGCCGCGTGCCTGCAAATTAACGCCCCAGCAGGGCAGAAAGCAGCAGTAAAAAGGCCAACAAGACAGAGCAAGCGAAAGCGATATGTAGCTGTCATACTCACATATACTACATCTACCCCGATAATCGAGATGTCCCGAGTCTCGAGCATTTCTGGCATATCAGCTTGACATTATAGTGTCGAAATCATTCATTTTGTCTGAAAATACGAAATGCCTTCGTTATTTGTTGATTTTCACGGCTGTATTGAACGAAACATCGATCTACACCGAGAATCGAGATGTCCTGAGTTTCGAGCAATTCTGGCATCACATTCACAACGTTTTCGTGTTGAGATCGTTTATTTTGTCGTAAGACATGAAATTCTTGCGTTGAAGGTCGTCTCGCACGGCTGTATCGAATGAAAATTCGATCTACCCCAAGAATCGAGTCTCCACGTGTTTCGCGCGATTCTGGCATCTCAGCTTAACATAATAGTCTCGAAATCATTTGATTTGTCTCGATAAACAAAATTCCCCGTTAAACGTCGTATTGCACGGCTGTCTTGAAGGACACATCGATCCACTCCCAGAATCGAGATGTCCGGAGTTTTGAGCAATTCTGACACCACAGCTCGACATAAAAGTGTTAAAACTATTCATTCCGTCTAGAAAAACGTAATTCTTGCGTTAAACGTCGTCTTGCACAGCTGCATCGATCTACACCGAGAATCGAGTTTTCGCGTGATTTGCGCGATTCTGGCGCGATTCTGGCATCAGTCTCAACGTAAAGGTGTCATTTTCGTGATCGTTTATTTCGTTCTAAGACATGAAATTCTTGCGTTGAACGTCGTCTCGCACGGCTGTATTGAATGAAAATCCGATCTCATCCGAGAATCGAGATTTTCCGTGTGTTGCGCGATTCTGGCATTCCAGCTTGTCAAAATCATTGAATTTGTCTCGTAAAACGGAATTCATTCGTTAAACGTCGTTTAGCACGGCTGTTTTGCTGGAAACATCGATCTACACCGAGAATCGACATGTCCCGAGTTTCGAGCAATTCTGGCAATACAGCTCAACGTAGCCATTTTGAAATCGTTCACAAACAAATTCGTCCACAAACACGAAATTGTTGCATCAAATGTCCTTTTGCACAGCTGCATCGAACGAAAAATCAATCACCGAGAATCTAGATGTCCCGAGTTTCAAACGATTGTTCCATGTCAGCTCGTCATCAAAGTGTTAAAACTATGCAATTTGCCTGGAAAAACGACCCTGTTGCGATAAACGTCGTCTCGCACGGCTGTATGGAACGAAACATCGATCTACGCCGAGAATCGAGTTTTCACGTGTCTTGCGCAATTCTGGCATCACATGCTAGACTTAACGTAAACGTGTCAAGATCGTTCATTTTGTCCTAAGACATGGAATTTTTGCGTTGACCGTCGTCTCGCACGGCTGTATTAATCAAAACATCGATCTACACCGAGAATCGAGATGTCCTGACTTTGAAGCAATTCTTTCATCGCAGCTCGCCATAATCGTGACAAAATCATTCATTCTGTCTCAAAAAATCAAATTCCTTCGTTAGTCGTTGTCTTGCACGGCTGTATCGAATGAAATATCGATCTACACCGAGAATCGAGATGTCCGGACTTTCGAGAGATTCGGGCATTACAGTTTAACGTAGACGTGTTAAAATCGTTTATTCTGTCCGAAAACACGTCCGAAGTCTTGCGTTGAACGACGTCCCGCACGGTTGTATCGAACGAAAATTCGATCTACCCCGAGAATCGAGATTTTGCGTGTTTCGCGCGATTCTGGCATCTCAGCTTGACGAAATAGTGTCAAAATCGTTGATTTTGTCCAAAAAAACGAAATTCTTGCGTTGAACGACGTTTTGCACGTGTGACGGCCCTACATTGCATATAAGAAGACGATTCAAATGAGAGAAAAGCACAGGTGACATTAGCGCTCTTACTCAGTACCAGAATAATCCAGGTTCGAATTCCGGTGATCACCATATCTTTTCTCTCTTCGATACTTCGTCAGTCCATCAGCAATGCCAATATCCACACTTCCCTAAACTCTCCGCTCAGTCATTACACACGGCTGTATCGACCGAATATCCGATCTACCCCGAGAATCGAGATTTCGCGTGTTTTGCGCGATTCTGCGATCTCAGCCTCACAAAATCGTATTGAAATCGTTAATTTTGTCCAAAAACACGAAGTTCTTGCGTTAAACGTCGTTTCTTGTTGCTGCATTGAACGAAAATTCGATCTACCCCGAGAATCGAGATTTCGCGTGTTTTACGCGATTCTGGCATCTCTGCTCGACAAAATAGTGTCAAAATCGAATTTTCGGCTAAATACCCTTACGGTATAGAGCGATGTATTCAATTTCGTTACATTCCATTAAATACTGTAAAAGATAAATCGATAGCGGTTTTTTAAAAAATATTTCCTTACGGTTTTCTTTCCATACAATGAATTTATTAAGGACCTGGAATGTATAACTTATACTTATTACATGTAAATACATCATTTCTATTGTGATTGACAACAAAATACATCTGTATGGATCGACGTATTGTTACGCTGTTGCGACCCGGATTATCGGCAAGCAACGTTGCGAAACATTTATTGCACTATTCGCTGATCGTATCATGCGACATTTTGTCAATTAATCAACAATGCAATTCAGCATTATTATATAGAACACTAAGGTGAATTGGAAGCGACCGCTCTAGTCCATCGGCAGTCTTGAACTAACTTCAAGAGCAAACGCTTGAGCTCGCGATCAAGTATCGAAACCAATCCTTATTGATAATCTCGTTTGTGAGATTATCGAACGTCGTATCTTGTAATGAAATAAATATTATTATCGTTAAAGTCCGCGTGAATCCCAATTCTTTAATCGGTCCGATCCCAATATCTCAATCCCGATACCGTATCGAAAGGGCTGCTCACCCTTAGAGCATTTAGGGCACAACAACGCGATGGATTGATTTTCATGACGCTCGTGTAATACGTACGTACTGTAATGAGTACAATATCAGGGAGGCTTGAAAGCACTATTTTACGGTTTGATAGTTTATCCAATCGACATTTTGAAGTCCTGGGGTATACTTTTAATCACCCGCTTCCCTCACGTTTATTATAATGAACAGCTACACTGGATATTTGGCAACATATATTAGATTTCATTAGCAAAACGACATGTCTAATAATTAAAATATCACAACATACCATGAAGCTTTAGAAGTATATTCGTGTGTAACAGAGGCCTAGAAGACCCGGCATGTACACCCAGTTTATCCAATTTATTGCTTAAACACAAAATCATTATGTGGTGACTTTGTACAAGACTTATCATTGATCAATGTTCATGTATTATTGTGCCTTATCGAGATCTCTGCCATTTCGTGACGTCAATTTAAATACTGTAATCCAACAAATATATAAATCGTTCACGTCTTCTCAAAAACAGTTTCCTATGATATTTTTTCATGCGATGGAGTTTTTAACGACCTGGGATTTATAACTCATAAATTAACTTTATAATATATAAATAAATACTTGATATTACAGTTTTTGTGAAAATTAATGAGTGTGGTTTGGACTATCGTAACGCAATGGATTGAGTTTCATGACGTTCATTTAGAAACTGTAATATGCGAACATCGATCAGGGGTGCTCGAAAGCGTCATTTTAAGGTTTGATTTTTTACCCAATGGACGCTTCGGGGGCCTGAATTTGATTTGTAACTAGCTGGTTTTTTTACTATGACTAAAATCAATAGTTACTTCGAGAACATGGTGGAATATGTTACACTTTATTGGCAAAACGAGATGTCTATCGATTTTCACATCACGACAAATCATGAAGCTTCAGAATAATATGTGTATGTAATGAATGTTTCGGAGACCCGAGATGTACACCCAATATGTTCCATTTATTGCATAAACATGGAATCATTACGTAGTGATTTAGAGCAACAGATATCATTGATCAATTCTATTGCTTAGAGCGATGTATCCAATTTTGTAACATTTAATTAATTACCGCGAAACATAAACCGATAGCGGTTTTTTAAAACACCTCTTTACGGTTTTCTTTTCATACAATGGATTTTTCGAGGACCTGGAATGTATAACTGATACTCATTACATGTAAATGAACCATTTCTATTATGATTGACAACGAAATAAATCTGTATGGATCGGCGTATTGTAACACAATGGAATGATTTTCATGGCACTTATTACGATACTGTAATACACGTACATCGATCAGGGGTGCTTACACGCACCATTTTACGGTTTGATAGTTTATCCAATGGATGTTTTGAGGTCCTGGTGTATATTTTGAATCACCCGCTTTTCTTGTGATCATTAAAATCAAACGTTACTGGAAATTTGGTAAAATATGTTAGATTTCATTGGCGAAACGACATGTCTGATGATTACAACATGCCATTAAGCTTTAGAAATATATTTGTATGTAATTGATGTTTCGAAGACCTGCAATTTACACCCAGTATCTTTAATTTATCGCTTAAACACAAAATCATTACGTGGTGATTTTGTACAAGACTTGTGATTGATCAATTTGTGACGTCTATTTAAATACTGTAGTCCAACGATCACATAAATAGATAGTATTTTCTCGAAAATACTTTCTTCTGATTTTGTCCCATGCAATGGGTTTTTCGAGGACGTGGAATGTATAACTAATACATGAACTTCTTAAGATATTAATAAATACTTCATATTATTATTTGGATTGGAATAAATCACGATGGTTTTGTAACGGCAGCATTATGATGCCGTCACCTTAGTTCGTGGTGATCCCGCAGTAACCCTTATCACGCTAAGCGCGGTCCGAGGGCCTGCGCGACGACGCTTCAGTTCTTAACCACATCTTAACTCGACAACACCTTAATTATATTGTGCACTCTCCCGGACATAACAATAAAGAACATTTATACACCAACGTGTCCAATCATAACATTGGTGCCAGAAGTGACGCGAATCTGCAAACCACGCGCACAGTGAAAAGAAAAGACAAAACAAAAAAACGTGAAAAGTGAAATTGTGTCAAAATCGTTCATTTTATTAACGAAAGAACAAGAAGAATTAAAAGTGCCACCAAATAGCAGCAAACACCAGTACCAGCAAGAATCACCCATTAAAATATCAAGGATTATCAATAGAAGGAAGGAAGCCTACGTCAAAAACTGAAACATATTAAAAGAAGGAAGGAAGATATAATTGACACTCACACGATCCAAAACCCACCAATTTTTTATCAAATTTCAACCATTCTAATGCTAAAGGCATTGACATGTCTGCTGGCATTATAAGTACAATTTTTATTAAACATTCAAAATTATTATTTCGCATGAAACTGCACGCGCAAAGCATTTAGATATATATATATATACATACATGTGTATATATATATATACATATATATACATATATATATATATATATATATATACACATATACATATATATACATATATATATATTTATATATACATATAAAGAAGAGAAAAAAAAATGTATATATATACATTTTTTTTTCTCTTCTTTATTCTTCCCTTTGTAACGCGTGGCTAGCGCTATCCTTGTCACCGAAGCGTTGAATATAAGCATACACCTAGCGCAACCACAACCTCCTTGCACTCACGCGCATTGCCGTATACCTACCTCATTCATACATACAGTACACACATATTCAAACACAGCAACTACAATTACAAGCATGCGAACAACTCGAATGACACAGCATGAAAACCTTCAACGAATCTCACGCTACTAGCATCTGCTGAGCATCACACAGCAAAAGAAAAGAGAAACCCACAGGAGGAGCAGAGCATGAAGCGACCCCTGATACGGAAACTCACAAGATATAAGCCGAATCATTCAATATCGAAACTCCCTCAGATAATACAAAAACTAAAAATGGAGATCTACCCGGAAGAGAAAATCGTTTGCCCAATCTGCAAGAAGTCTGGCGTGTTTCAACGCTTTGCCGACTACATCAAAACGTGCAAGGAGAGGCTGGCAAAACGAGCCTCAGACTACCCGAAGGAAGACCTCCCATACTTTATTTGCAAGGTTGTCTCCCCAAAGGGAAGAATGCTGGCCCACCTCGACAAGTGTGCCGAATACTGGGTTAGAAGACTAGCCTGGCCACTAGAGCGGACCACCCACGAGACGACACCGACAACAACACCAACCACACCTAATATTCCACTCGCGAAAATCAAACCACATCCAAAACCACAACCACAACCAGAACCTCCGATCCCAGCAAGACGCCAAAAAATTCGCACGCCACCGACACCTGCACCTAGAAACACAGACAAAAAGACGGACGCAGACTCTGACAACGACAGCAACAGCAGCAGCAGCGACACCGACACCGAAGTTACAGTAATTAGGAAAGAGAAGCCTCAACATCGTTCCCCGGAAGATCCAAACGTCGAAATCGACCCGACGATGCCAAAGGAAGCAATCGAAAGATGGCTCCAGCAGCAAGACCACGACACCGTCTGCTACATTTGGGACCGAGCCGAAGATATGATCTTCGCGGAGGAAAACGAGAGCTCCCTTCTGGAGAAAAAAAAAGAATTAAAGAAGAAGTTCACTCAATCCACACACAACCTCATCATACTGCCACGCACAATAAAGACGAAACACACAACTAAATACTAAACACACAACAACAACCCATACACACTATAAAACACAGCCGCACACGTTGAATGGAACGTTACACAAAAAAAAACCTTCACGAATTACACTGAGGCCAGCAATCCCACAGTAACCCTTATCGCGCTAAGCACGGTCCGAGGGCCTGCGCGACGACGCTTCAGTTCTAAACCACATGTTAACTCGACAACACCTTAATTATATTGTGCACTCTCCCGGACATAACAATAAAGAACATTTATACACCAACGTACCCAATGTTTACAGTTTGGACTATCGTAAAGCAATAGATCGAATTTCATGACGTTAATTTCGATAGTGTAATGTACGTAAATCGATCAGGGGTGACCAGAAGCACCATTCTATGGTTCTATTTATAACCAATGGATGTTTTGAGAACCCGGAAAATGTTTCTAACCAGTCGCTACTGTAACATTTTCTTTAGATTTAGATATTCTCGAGCTTACCGCGCTTGTACAAACACATAGAGAGTCAGCCACGCAGGCTTTAAGTTTTATACTATGCAAAGGAAAGATATAAAAGTAAATGAGAATACACACAATGTGATATTCAAGAGCAACAGTTATCACTCAGTATATGTCAGAGCACCCTAACAAAGAAAATGATCCTTTATTACTTTTATTTGGATACTTCGATACATGTACAGCGACGGGGCGACTGCCGCTGAGCCCTCGGAAGAGATGCAGTATCGATATTCGAATAAGCAACGTTTCCAACGGTAGAATCGTGTTTTTATTATCGGCAACGGATGGTAAACACGATGTCGCCCTTGGAAACTGCGAAAACAGGTGCGCTATATATTATCGATATATAGATCGATTTTCGAAATAACCGTCTTTAACGGTAACGGGTGCTTTTGCCATGGGCGACTGCAGCAAACACGTTAGCGCCCTTGGCAAATTAGTACGGGCGGCAGGCCGTTGAACCACGAATTTAGTCGAAAACAAGTTTAGGCTAGAGGAGTGGGGAGAGGGGAACCCGCGCATTGATAAGGAAGAGCGCGCGGAACTCCGGAGCTCTTACGTTCCTGCGAGTCTAGCGAAAACAAAGTTACCACGTGAACGTGACTAAGGAGATAGGCGAAGACGAAGAAAAGTTTTAAAAGCGAGCGAATGCTAGATTCTATGGGAAAATCCCAAATGCGCGTGCAGAATATGAATTGTATGAAATAAACGGATAGGAAAGGCAAGGCAAATAATAAGCAATAATGTTCGTTTAATAGAGAATATATTTATTCTGTAGGTGCTAGGGTATCAGCGGATACATTCAGCGAGAGACGAAATTAAGGGAAATTATATTGCGTGCGACAACAAGCATAATAGACGCTAGCGTCTTCATAAATTTATCAATTTCGAAACATAATCGTCGATCAAAGGAACGGTTTGCCATGATAGCTTACGGAAGCGTTTTTGTATCACCTGAGTTGTAGATGGCGCTGAGAAACTGTGAATTTTAAATCGATTTCGTGAATATACTCTACTTTTACCTTATAAAACGTTTATTTATTTATCGATCTCTGCTCGAATCCCGAATCCTTTGAATTTAATGTAAGCTGGCCTTCAAATTTAATGTAAATACCGTTACAGTACACTGATCACGGGTATTCGAAAGCACCAATTTACGATTTTCTTCTTATGCAAAGGATGTTTCGAAGTCCTAGGGTATATTGACAATTATCTAGTATCCGCTACTTCACGTGGACTGATTAGACTGAATGATGAGTCTAAAATATCGGTGTAAATTATTCATTCCATTGAGGAAAGCGGTATGTTGATCAATTCGTACTTTTATCGCACCCATATAAAAAGATCCACAGACGTTAGATTTACTTCTGCTATGACAGAATTCATCAGATCACCGTATTTAACTTATTTACAAAGTGTTGTGACCGAAATGCTCAAAGGGTGATCAGCCCTTTTCCTGACTCGGTTCAATTAATATATTAAGGGATCGGGACCGATTAAAGGATTAGAATCCACACGAGTTTAAATATAAAATGTATTTATTCCAATTACAACTTGCTAATGTACTCTACTCGCGAGCCCAACCGATTGCTCTTGAAGTCGATTTAAGACTGCCGATGTACTGGCGCTGTCGCTTCCAGTTCACCTTAGTTCCTACATGATAATGCTGAATTGCATTATTGCTTAATTGACAAAAATGTCGCATGGTACGATTGCAATATTCGCGATCAGCGAATATGCTGAATATGATTAGCGAAGTGCAATAAATGTTTTGCAACGTTGCTTGCCGAAATTCCGGGTCGCAACATCCCTCCCCCCTTAAAAAGAAAAATTTTGAAATCCAAAAAAAAATTTTCTTCTGAGCAAGTTGGTTGAACTTTCGACTATTTATATGACATATGGATACTCTTATAAATTATAGCTTATCTGTAGCTCTGGCATGATATGAAAAACGCAATGGGTGCCTCTGAATTGCAGCAGCCCTATCTACATGTAAACTACTGATACGCGGGGGCACTGGCTCCGCACGCATCTCGACTGCGGACGGTGCTTCTTGAGGGGTCACCGCCTCCTCTGGCCTTGCCGGTGTCGCGTTGCATCTTCGCCTCAGCCGGTGTAACCGATATGCAGCATAGCAGGCCAAGGCTACAAAAACTAAGGCTACTAAAGAATACAGTGCTATATTATGGTAGCACTGCTCACTGTACTTATTGTCTTTATCTAAGTCTCTAGCTATCTCTTTCACACGTGAACCAAGGGTCCTTAACGCCTCGGGATTCCGCAATACACTTAAGAACTGCACTTTCTTATTAACTTTTTGTAATTGTGAATGATAATTCACATCGATGTCGGATAATGTAAGATTAAACGGAGGTAGATATTCCTCGTTCCGAGTGTCTGTGACCCTTTTAAGGGTCCGAATACTAAAATCTTGGGCAGTTACCTCGCACGAACCTATCAGAGCCAAAATACCCGAGTATATTAACGATTCGCGGAACGCCGGTTTTTTGTTACAAGTTATTGTTACTATTTCTTCTAAAGGTGCGATGTACATCCATCTTCCGGGTTGCTCCATAGGGATGATAAGCGTGCTGGTCAGAGTTAAAACTCGCTTAGGACACCTGAGACCGCCCTCAGTGTCGATTATTACCAAGGTTAGTATTTCGCATGGTACATTTTTTGTGATGGGCACCGAAGGGTGCTGAGGAGAGCATATAAAAATTTTCCCGAAATTCTTGCAATTCCGCAAGTCTACCGATGACATCCGCAAAAAATTTCTATTCGCCCGATCTACTACTACGAGGTCTTCTGTTGTATCCACGTAGTAGTAGGTGTCATTGATACCCTTCACAGGCACGGGGTAGAGCCGGTGGACGGTGTAACGCTGTGAGCTTATCAGCGGGATATCCAATAGCAGTATGGCCGCTGTTCCATCACTGTATGCCCGCGCGTCGATGAGTCGCATCAAGGAGTTTGCCTCACTCCTTACTATCGGTAAGGGGAATCCAGTGCCACCCGGTAGGTGTGGTAGTGCATCCGTGAGGTACTCCACTAGCTTACGCGGTGGTAGTACCGCTGCGCTCACCTTTCCCGTAGATATCTCGGCCAGGAGCAATACTAACTCCCGCACGTCGGTGAGGAGTTCCTCTACCACCACACTTACGGCAGTTAGGCTCTTGTCAAGACGTACACGTCTCATGAGCTGGTCTTTGTTAGCGATTAGATCACGCCGCGCTGCATTTACAAGGCCGAGAAGGGTGTTCTCATTGGCCACTATCTTGTCCACGGTATCATTAAATAACCGCAGAGTGGAGGAAACGACCTGCAGTTGTCCCTTGATGCCTCTTTTTAGGGTTCGTTCACCCGCCTGCAGGGCCATTATCTCGCGATTAATCCGCTCCGCATCTGCAGCATCCATATTTCCGGTGATTGATTTGATTATCGATCCCATTCCATCGATAAGTCCTCTGCGTCTTCGCAACGAATTGGGTTCAATTAGGTCATGAACGGTGCTCATGCCATCTTCTACCCTTGATGACATATGTTCGACGGTTTCTAGAAGCGCATGACATAGTTCGTCGGCTTGACCAGTTCCATCCTCGACTTTACACGCGTCGCGCACACGTTGCAAATTTAATTTAACCATCCTTTCTCGACGGAGTATACATGTGAGATCCATGTGTATGGCAAGTCTCCATGTCGCTTTTGTTTGTGTGACGCTTCCAATTTCCTCGTAGAAGATGCCGGGATTGTCGGTGAATGGTTTCAGCGCATATTCCTCATTGGCCATGCTGGTTTTGATAAGGTAGGCGAGGAACAGCGCGATCCTGAAACCAGAAGACAACGGTTAAAGCAGTTTTCGACCGTGAGACTGCTTACTTTGTAAATTACCCCCGTCGTTGAGCGGTGGTTGGAACAGAGTAGCTGCCACCGACTCATTAAATCGTCGACCGCCTCAGCGTTCACATCAAAAATCATGAGTGGAGTAATTATGATCCGAGGCGGGAGCCTAAGCCGCCGTTTACTCGAGGCGATCGTAAGTACCATTTCTATTCAATTTATTTATGAATTGTGACATAGCATAATATCAATAATCTCTTTTCTCTCTTTTTTTTTCTTTTCAGAACAGGGTCATCTACGTTCCGGGGACGGCGCGGCGACCCCAGAGGCCGAAGTGGGCCTCCACTTTTATTCGGGAGGCCCTCACTGTGCGGCGCCGCCGCCAGGCCGCGAGGCGTCACGCCGAGTATATCTGGGACGGCGGCGACGAGGAAGACTTAGCGGCGGAGGATTTTCTGGGCCTCCGCCGCCATTTCCAAGGCTCTTGGCTTTGTCCAGTCTGCGGGGCCGCGGCGGGAGCAACGCATTAAAAAAAATTAAAATAATATAACCCTTATTGTATCGTATTTTCCGCTGGGGAGGGGATTATCCCCTCCCTACAATAAATTTTAAAAACAAAAAACAAAAAACAAAATTATGTTTTTTTCTTAATTTTAAGTTTTTCCCCCGCGTAATCGATCGCGGATGACCCCATCCTTCCCTTCAATAGAAACATGAGGACGCACCTTGCGTCAGTTCCATGAGTAAGGCTTTTCTTATTTCTTCCTTCTCACGCGCGTAGATGCCCCTTGTGCATCCGTGCCTTACTTTTCTCTCTCTCTATCTGTCTCTCCTTTCCTCTTTCGAGCACGTGGTCGCCTTCTCTCTCTGGTGCATCCATGCTCACTATCCACTTCTCTTTCTTTCTTGCGAGCACGTGGCAGCCTTCTTTTTCTGGCGCATCCGTGCTCCCTATCTTCTCTCCTACTTAGGAGCATGGGGACGGTCTAATGGCCGTTGCATGCGATAAGCCAATATATACACACACACCTCCTAATACTCGATGAAATGTCGCAGACGGTTAACGTGAACCGTCGCGGTTTTACGTCCCTTTTTAATTGTATAGGTGACGGGACTATGCACCGCCGTAATAGTGTGTGGCCCCGTCCATGTGGGTGTCAGTTTGGCTGATCGTCCCCGCCGTACCGTATTATCGTGCAACAGTACGTGGTCACCTACAAGATATTCACGCTGTCTCGCTTTGACGTCGTAATCCAGCTTCGCCCTCTCTTTCGCACTGCTTAGATTATGTCTGGCCACCGTCCACGAGGCTCGTAATCTTTCTCGCAGCTCGCTGGCATAGTCTGCGTGTGTGTAAGTGGAGCGCGGCTCCTGTTTCACCGCAGTAGGCAACTCGGCCTCGCGTCCATACATTAACACATAGGGAGTCATTCCGGTAGCTGTGTGTGGAGTGGTGTTGTACGTGAACATAGCGTACGGCAGCCACTCATCCCAATCGTCTTGATCTTCATCTATAAAATTTTTTAAATATTCGGCCAAAGTTCGGTGCGACCTTTCCAATGCTCCATTACTTTCAGGATGATAAGCCGTAGTTTGGATTTTCTTAATTCGCAACAACTTGCAGACCTCTTTAAATGTGGAACTCAAAAAGTTCGTACCCCTATCCGAAAGGATTATTTCGGGGGTTCCATATCGACAAATTACCTCCGTCACTAAAGCTTTTGCGACTGTATGGGCTTCCTGATTTGGGATGGCCACAGCCGCGCTGTATTTCGTCAAAGCATCCTGAAAAGTAAGTATGTTTTTATTTCCAGCACATGTCATAGGTAGTGGTCCAACGATGTCCACAGCTACCTTTTCGAAAGCTCGTCCAGGCGTGTCTGTGATCACCATAGGTACCTTGCCCTTGCATCGAAGCTTGTTCTTCTGACATTTTTCACAAGCAGCGATATGTCTTTGTATTTCTTTTTTCATTCCTGGCCATACATATTTCGCTTGGATTCGTTTCAGAGTCCTCTTAATACCCTGGTGCCCACCCAGAGGGGCATCATGATATTCCTTTAGTATTTTCCCCCTATCCTCCGAAGAAGGACAGGTTACACCATTGCTGCAGCTACACTCTTTTTCCATCGTAGCTTCCTTGTCCCTCCTTGAGCGTAAAGGTATACTCTCGTTCTCCCCGCTCTCCGCTTCCCCCAGCCTTCCAGAAGCATTGCAGTCCGCGCGGACTGCTTCACCTATTCCAGTGATTGGCTGCGGTTGTCTCATAGCATCTCTTTCGCTCTGCTGCAAGCCAGGTCGCTCGCTCGCGCTCCCACCTCTCACGGGTAGCCGCGGCGCAGCCCCCTGTTCCCTGTACTGCTCGCTATATGGTAGAGCGGTATCCTCTATAGCTCTCTCTGTCTCCTGGGCTCTCCGCTTTGTGCTGATATTCGCACCGCGGGAGCCCGACTCGCCTGCCTTGGGTGTATTGGTGCGTATAGGTGAGCCGCTGTCCGTAGAAACGGCGTGTTGCTCTGTCTCTTTCTCTCGCACGTCCTTCAGCACAGGTTCTCCTTCTCGCGCGCGTGCTCTCGTAGTAACGTATATACGACTAAGCGCGTCTGCGTTCGTATTTCTTTTGCCAGCCTTGTATTCCACGTAAATTGTCGTTCTGCCAATTTTATTCGCCACCTCATTAGCCGTGAACCTGGATCTTTCACCCCAAATAACCATGTGAGAGGTTGATGATCGGTTATCACTTTAAACCGTGTCCCATATATATAGGGCCGAAATTGCGCTATAGCCCATACTATAGCGAGCAATTCTTTCTCCGTTGTGGTATAATTCGTTTCTGCCCTTGAGAGTGTGCGGCTTGCGTAACATATAGGCAAGTCTTCTCCGACCTTGCCTTGCGAGAGGATGGCTCCAATAGCCTTATCCGATGCATCTGTAGTTACCAAGAACTGCTGCTGAAAATCTGGGTATTGTAATACCGGTGCAGTTGTTAATGCATTCTTTAATTCCTCGAATGCAGCATCGCGCACAGCCGTCCATTCAAATTTAGTATCTTTCTTTATTAGCTCCGTTAATGGCTTGGCTATCCTCGAAAAATCTTTTATGAATTTTCGGTAATAACCAGCTAATCCCAAAAATGATTGTAATTGTTTAACATTTTTAGGTGCAGGATACTCCTTCACAGCCACAAGTTTCTCCGGATCTGCCCGTACCCCGTCCTCGGAAATGATGTGACCTAGAAATTGCGTCTCCTTCCGCAAGAATTGGCATTTTTGTGGCTTCACAGCCAGTCTAGCTTCCCTTAATCGTCGGAAAACTTCCTCTAGTCTTTCATTGTGTTCACGCAGGTTTTTCCCGTAAACAACAATGTCATCTAGGTAAACATAGCATTTTATGCCCTGTATTCCGGCTAGTACGGAGTTCATTAACCGCTGAAAAGTTGGAGGTGCATTTTTTAACCCGAATGGCATTCGATTATATTCGAAATGGCCTTGAGGTGTAGAAAATGCTGTTTTTTCCTTATCTTCCTCAGCCATCGGAATTTGATGGAATCCAGAAGCAAGGTCGAGAGTGGAAAAGTATTGGGCTTTTCCCAATTGATCGAATATCTCCGTGATATTTGGAAGTGGGTAGGAATCTCCAATGGTGGCTTCATTTATTTTTCGAAAATCCACCACTACTCGCATTTTTACTTTTCCAGAGGCATCCGGTTTTTTGGCCACCACTAACAAGGGTGCGTTCCATTGGCTCCTACTGGGTTGGATGATTCCATCCTCCAACATTTCGCAAGTTTGTCGTTCGACCTCCTTTTTGTGGGCTTCCGGTAATCGATAAGGATGCACCTTCATTGGTAAAGTGCCTTCCTTTAATGGTATTCGGTGCTTCACCATATGAGTACAAGGTAGTTTATTACCCTCTAGATGGAAGATATTTTCATATTTTCTTATGAGCTGAAGTAGGGCTTCTCTCTCTTCACCGTTGAGGTGACTCATGTTGAGCTCTCTTTCTAACTGCTGGAGTCGGTATACCCCTCTTTCTTTACTCACAGCATTCATACTTAGAGCGTTGGACTCCGCGTCGAGCTCTGTTATCTCGACCGGCTCGAGTGTCACCGTCGGACGCTCTACTACTACTTCCCTCTCGTTTGTATTAACGAGGTTCACCACACAGCTACTTCCTAGTGGTGGTGTATAGCATGCCCCCATTAATATTCCTTCACCTATTTCCACTCGAGAGAGTATTCCGGGATTTTGACTCGTAGTAGATACATACGCAATGGTTTCCGACCGAGGTGTGAGGACGATTTTTTACTTTCCATCTACCAATGGCATTTTATGTCCATATAACTCGAATATCTCTCCCTGCAATATATTTGCCTTATGTTTCTTGATTAAATCCATTCCCAATAATCCATTTACAGTTATTGGGATTTCATCTTTCACAACGTAAAACCAATGTTTTACAGATTTCCCTGGAATTTGTAGGGTCACTTCCGCTTTACAGATAGGCCGGAATTTACTTCCTTCAGCGCCCTGTAATTCTGCATCATTATCCATTATAGGAGTCTCAGCCTTTACGCAACTATATTTCACTATGCTGCATTGAGCTCCTGTATCGGCCTTAAGGGTCAGAACCCCCCGTACCGATGTAGTGCTGGCTATATCAATGTCGCTGGCCGTTGCACTCGTCGTGGGTGCCGATACCTCTAGCACCCGTAGCAACGTCTTATCGCTCGCTCCCCCTTTCGGCCCCTCCACGGCGCCTGGCCGCAGTGCCTTGGTGAATCCCACGCCGCTCAACGTACGCGCGTTGGTAGCGTACGTAGTACTACTACTCGCGGCGGCCATGCTGAATTCCTTCCGCCTATCGCTGACTCCTCTACTCAGGTCCTTAACCGGGCTTCTCGTGGTGATAGTATTAATTTGCAAAGACCCGAGTGTGCGGATATTATTTCTAGCGGCCATACTGGATTCTTTTCGCTTATCGCTTCCTCGCTGCTTACTGCCGTTGCTGTTTCCTTCGCGACCTTGGCCTACTTCATACTTCTTCCGTAATCGCTTTCTGCATTCCAACCAGGTGTGCCCTTTATTCTTGCAATAAGTGCAGATTATTTCAACTTGATTTATGTTCCTTGGTGCACTAGGGGCAGGGAGGCTTACCCTTCCTGATCTGCGAGTACAATCCCTCGCCAGATGTCCCGAATTTCCGCAAATATAACAATTTCTTTCACCTGCTTTTCCCGATAAGGATTTTCGATTACTGGTATTGTGAACACCTCCCGCTTCTCCTTTCGGCTGAACCATGTGGCTTATTTCTATTGCACCGGTCACTGCCTCATGAAGAGAGGAATAATTACGTGATCTAACCAATATTTGCACCTGACCGTGTAATCCATTCTCGAAATTCATTTGTGCACATTTTCGGGTCATTGTTTCCACCGTGCGTGCATCTCTTTCTGTAGATACGGTCTCGCAGAGTTTTTCAACCACTTCTACGGTGATTTTCTCTGTCCTAGCTGCATACGTGGCTATATCTTCGCTCGGTCCTTGCCGTAATGAGTTAAATTCCATTTGTAAGGCAGACAGCGATTTCCTATGGCCATACAATGCTTCCAACTCAGCTTTCAGTTGTTCGAGCGTATAGATGGATTTATGCTTTAGTTCTCTTGTCGCTCGTCCACCAATTTTACTGCTGAGAGCCAATGCCAGTAGTAATTCGTAGTCATCTTCGCGTACCCTGGCAAATACGGTTTCACATGACCGCAAAAATCCGTCTAGTTCAGCTGAGTCACTGCCATCAAAATGTTTTACATGTTTTAATGCCAATCCAAGGTCGAGATACCTTCGTCCTTCACTGAACCTATTCTGCACAAATCCCCCTGGCGGATCGTTTGGTAGATCTCCACCTGGTCCCCCTCCTGGAGGTTCTCCCGGTGGTCCCCAATTTCCATTTCTTCTCGGCCCTCCTGGCGGTCCTGATGGTGACCCTTCAGGTGGATCCCCTGGTGACCTTGTTGGCCGTCCTCTGGGCGTAACTACTGCTGACTCTCGTTCATTATTTACTTCCTCGCCATTTCTTCCTGTACGTGGATTTATTTTTTCGGAAAGAGCCTTTTCGAGCCTTTCCACTTGACCTTGAAGCAGCTGTATCAGCATCATCTGATCGTCTAGCTCGTTTCCTTGTCGATGCATAGACACGAGTAGGTCTTGTGTGGCGTTGTGGTCCGTTATTGCTGCCGAACGAGCAAGACTCCCTCCTCGCTCCTCTAATCTTCCTCCAGCGGAAGCATTTCTTCCTCCTCTCCGCAACGGAGGAGGTAACTCATAGTCGCTGTCCTCGATTTCCGGAGTTCCCTCCGGATATCCACTGGCCTTGAGCAGCGCATCTATTTCACCGTCCACTTCCGGTGTCGTTGGGACCTTCGCCCCCTTTTCTCTGTTGACGTCCGTCACTGGTTCCCTTTTTTCAGTTTTCCCAGTCGTTTTAGTGAACGACGTGCCTCTTTTGGCGTTGATCCCAAAATAAGAATCCAATGTTTCCTTACTGAGTGGGTCCTTCCCTTTATCTGTTACCCCTTCGGCAGGAGATAGCTGTCTGAGGGCGTCGTCCGTCCTCAGTGATATGTCTCCTATGGCTGCTTCAACTCCAGCGACAGCTCCGAGATCCTTTCCCGGTAGTGTGGTTTTTTCGGAGTTGGACCTTCGTTGTTGCTGAGTCTCCTTCCCGTCTTCCATCGTTGATTCGTTAACTCCTTTATTTTTTTTTTATTGTCGCGGAAGGGCTTGTATTAAATATATATATATATATATATATATTTTATTTATTTTTAAATTATGATGGGCAGTGGTTGGAGAAAGCCTTGCCTCCTGCCTTTCGCGATTTACTACCAAAATCCCTGCAAGTTGCTACAAACTGGCACCGATTGTTGGTAAGGTTTCGATTTTTATTAACGAAGGATATGAGCTCGCGGGCCCAGTCCTACGAATTTTTGATTTTTTTTTTTTTTTTTTTTTTTTAAGATTAGCTCTGAAAAAAGGTAACCGCCACTTACAGATATAGAATTCCTTCCATGGCGCTGTGGAACTTCAGGGTTGCCGTCTTTGTAGTCGTGCTGACCTTGACGTTATTCCCCGGTTGGCGACGTTCTGGTCACCCTCGGTCAAGTTGTACGTCCTTCCAGTCGTGCTTGACCTCGTAGTTGGCTCGTCCTCGTCAGTGGTACCTTCTGACGTCTTGACGATTCAACGACTGCGTGTTGAATCGCACCAGGCTATTTACCCCAACGACTGCGTGTCGGGTTCGTTCCTGGGTTTGGTTGTAAATTGTTTAAACTTCGCTTACGGTGATCCCACCGCTGCCACCAAATTGTTGTGACCGAAATGCTCAAAGGGTGATCAGCCCTTTTCCTGACTCGGTTCAATTAATATATTAAGGGATCGGGACCGATTAAAGGATTAGAATCCACACGAGTTTAAATATAAAATGTATTTATTCCAATTACAACTTGCTAATGTACTCTACTCGCGAGCCCAACCGATTGCTCTTGAAGTCGATTTAAGACTGCCGATGTACTAGCGCTGTCGCTTCCAGTTCACCTTAGTTCCTACATGATAATGCTGAATTGCATTATTGCTTAATTGACAAAAATGTCGCATGGTACGATTGCAATATTCGCGATCAGCGAATATGCTGAATATGATTAGCGAAGTGCAATAAATGTTTCGCAACGTTGCTTGCCGAAATTCCGGGTCGCAACAAAAGCATTTTATAAAACTTGAGAATCATTTATGTAATCAAGTATAAACCGCGGACGTCACGAAATACCAGACATTAGATTTAAATATTCTGATACTAATTAATCAAGTTTAGGTTTCTTAAACGCACCCCTTGAAGGCATTATTTCTATCGGATTCAAGTTTCAAGAACCCGAGTTTTATTTACAATATAATTTGCAAACTCAACATATCAGACAAATACTGAGTAAATGTTATATACGACAGAGCGAATATAATTAGTTTATCAGTTATCTCGAGCACATAACAATTCAAGAAATTCAAAATGATTGTTTCCTAGCCTGTTTATTTTTGATACAGTATCTGAGCTTATACCCTGTAAGAGGCTACAGTTTCATATAGAATAGTGTTTTCAAGGACTCAATCAATATTATAAGCAGATTGCATGAATCTTAGCCTGATAATTACTTTCGCATGGGATACAGTATCAGCAAGGTGAGTACTGAATAAAAATAGTTTAATTTATATGACTATTGCTTTTAATTGTTCCTAATAAATTATTTCACTAGGTCCTCGAAATATATAATCCCTGTGCATATGTTAAATAGGAAATGGTTGTTTCGAGGAAGGTCCTCGAATCATTCTATCCATGCCTGAATTTTTCGAGGACGGTCTTCAAAACCACCAGATGTCCCCGAAACAACCATAAGATATTCGAAAAAGTCCTCGAAACCTCCGGTGCCCATATATATATTGTGATGCAATTTAACCTAAAAAAAAAATAGAAAAACTGAAAAAAAACGGCTCCCTTCTCGCATTCACAAACCTCTTTTAATAAATTCCCCCTTCCAAATTTGTTTAGGGCGCCAGCCGCCGAAGCGACAATGGAAGGGACAAGATGTTAAGTTTAGCAAAAAATAATTTACAAAAAAAAAAGAGGTGATTGCCGGCTAAGCTACGAGTCAATGATCTTACGGCAGAGTGGGCGGTCCGTAATTTGCTCAGTCAATTAAATAAAATAATTCCACAAAAATGACCAAACTAAAAAAATTAATTAAACAAAACTTCAAATTAAATGGCAACCAAATTCGTTCAGTTTATTATTATTTTCGGGAGGCACCGAACGATAGCAAACTCCACAAATTAAAGAAAAAAAACAAATAAATAAATAATTACAAAAAAAATATATTTCTCTCTACTAAAATCTACAACGGCTACTACATTCACCGGCGAGATTTTCTAACCCGCAATAACCGCAACGGTACCTCCCGGTCCGAAGCGCTCGAATTCCCTATTGGCCCTACTATCTTAAAATTTATCACCAAAAATGGTCAAAACGGTCAAAAATACGGTACCTAGGCCAACGCACAGCCCCGCAGTACCCGCCAGAATTTTTATCGTCCAAAACCAGACCAACACAACACAAATATGACGATCTTTGGTACCGCTACTCACGGACATTCTTTTGAATCTAAAAATCTAATTATCACATTGAAGCGAATCTGGCGCCCCTATGTCAGCGGTACCCAAAAATTCCTAATAGGTCGCCCGCCGGCACCACTTCACGGTCGCTTATAAAACAAAACAAAAATTTTAAATAGTAGCGCGATAGATATTATTACCGAGTCTCAAAAATACGAGGCAAGGAGAGCTTACCGATTCACAGTCGCCGTTATTCGCGATGGGTTCACCGATTGTCTCTCGCTATTCCACAATACACTAGTAGTGCTCTCGCTCTCACGCACCCGTACTCCTCGACGTTGTACCAAAGACAAACATTTTTCCGAAGATTCGCACGCCCTCAATCTTTCTGCCCCACTTCGCTAATATATTCGGCCCTCGTCAACTATTCCCGATCTACGGCAACCAATTAGGGCCTATGTCACGCGTCGACGACTTCGCACAATCCTCGAGGTTCGAAGTACTCGCCGTTACAATATTTTCTCGCATCGATAATAATGTGACCAGAAAAAAAACAATGTAATATGAATTTGGGAAAAAAATCGGCCGATTTGCGAACCGCAAGGGAGTAATTCCAATAATAAAATATGACGGGTTGGAGTATCTCGAAGCGTGGAAAGTCCGATTCCTTTTCTCGGGGCTACTGCTGATTGGGGAGGGTACCCTGTGGGAATTCCATGTCAAAATCAATCGTGGAATAACAACTATTCCTGGCTCCGCTCTCGGCTCTCGCTCCCTCGGCGTTGACATTTAAAAAAATATACAAAAACAATTCCTAGAGATTAGTACAATAGTAATATTCCTATATAATTTAGCCCGGTGGAATGCCTGAATAGCGGTCGAAGAGCACAGTGCACGCGAGAGACTGCTCGGTTCCTCCGAAAATCTGAATTTTTGGGACGCTCTCAAAAATACGCGTCACAATATGTATATATATATATATATATATATATATTTAATAAAATATAAAATTAATGATATAACATAATATATAGCGAAGAATAAAGAAATAGCGAAGTCGCCCGTCGAGCGAGCATTTTGCGTGACCTACCGCTACCTACTACCGCGAAGCAGTGGCGCGTGGGAGAGGGAAGTCGCGAAGTGGGGCGCCTGTGAGAATTTTGTGCGCGACAATCTGGCATCACTGGAAAAATCGCAAAGGCGTCAGGGCACTTGCTGGTATAGTGTATATAAAACGTGTGTGCTCGCTTGAAGAGATCGAACAATGGAGAAAAAAGTACAAGGTAATGTGGCGAGAAAAGGGTGGCTGCACAGTGAAAAAAGTGGTCAGGCCACAGGAATTGATCTATCGAGACACAAAGAATGAATTTATCGAGTGTACGGAACAATTTTTCGACGTTTATGTGTCGCACTCGAACGCACTGACAACAGTTCGTTATCGAGTTACCGGTAATGATAACGACAAGTGAAACGATGAGGATACTTTCAGTATAGTTCGCATCATTGGCTACGGACGTAAGTTGATTATTCGCAATAATCCGTTACTAGTATATTTTTGAGATGGCAATGAAGGAGAATAAAAATATTTAAATGTTTTGTAGAAAAATAGCATGGACGAAAATGAAGAATTAACATTTGCAAGGGTAAAGTGGACGACGTGAGGAAAGCAAACATTTTCTTAGATATACTTGTGATTCGCAGGTGATGAAGAATCGAGGGATGAGTCAGAGATGATGGAAAACGAGACGCTGGGGCGTGGGAAAAGAATTATGAACAAAAAATTGACATGGACACGCCGGACACACTTGTTGTGAAAAGGAATTACGAAAGAGAGAAAGCGGCACTTACAAGTAGCAAAGACAAGTAGCATTAAGGTAACAGGAAAGCAACTGTTGAGGAATAAGGTAACCATGAGAAGTTTTTTTCATTTTCAGATGAGTCGTTAGACGATGAGAATCAAACTTATGCTTCATGGAGATTACGCATGACATGCACAAAAAATAAAACCTTATCTGTATTGATATACCGATACATGTTCCCTACCAGTGAATCCACTTCCCAAGATGTTATCGCCGTTTATAATTTCGTTGCGTCAAAGAATTTGCCCTCACAGAGAATGTACAAATGGCCTAGCGGAAATGATGCACTTTGTAACGACTCTACATTTGTATTTCAAATGAATGTACCGTTGACCGATGATTGGAGATGTAATGCGACAGAGAGAAAACATGAACAAGATATCGATCTATTCGTATGTGACTGTTGCCGGTAAATGGAGGTGACAAAGCAATAATACCACAGCCGTAAGAAAATGTAACTGCATATCGCAGTGGATAATTTATTAACGTCAACTGCGTTCCATTTGAAAACATTCGGATCTTAAACTTGTCAAATAATATCACCTTGACACGAAAGGACACTTTTCTTTTGGAATAAATTTGTAGTCAACCCATGATTGTACTTTAGGTAAAAGGAAGGAAAAACGTGAACAACATTGATTGGTTGGTATGTGCTGCTTACCGGTAACTTGCCACGTAAACTTGCCATTCAAATAATATTTCTTTCAATTTTGCACTTAACGGTTTGCAACCGAGAACAATTTTTCGATTTCTTTTTTAATTAATGCAACCGAAGGAGCAATTTGGAACTTTTAAAACATTATTTGAGAATGGGATAAAGCCAAGTGTGCTTGGATGTGGACCAAACTTTTCGTAAATAAGAAATAAGACGTGACTTGAGAGAGCGATAAAAGATTGTCCGTATCCGTTAGCGCGTGTTCGGTACCAGTAGTCTTAGTTTACGAGATATTCGAACCGCGGTTGTAACGAAAATTCGCTCGTCATGACAATTTAAAATTTGTTAGGAAAAAAAAATTGTTCATTCGAGAAGCAAGTGTGACGTGATTCGCCGCGTATGACGTAATGTGATTTAAACGACGTCATGAACCTTTTCTCGCAATCCTGTCTCGGGTGATTGTAAAATTTGCGACTTGATTTGCAATTTATGCAACGAAATGTGCAAGCGAAAAAAGAATATTGAAAGTAACCGTAAGATTTCACTATAACTCCGAATGTTGAGGTAAATAAATTATAATACAACTTGGGAACTCGGAATGTTATAGAGAAAGGATGAAAAATTGCGAGTATCGATACATTCTTATCCGCATCGTGTAAGTAATTTCGGTTCAAGAGTCAGGCATACCGTAATCTTCGGGAAAAGTTTTTCCTTCTCGCAATCTATAGTTGTTTGCATCCACATGTGTCCGTTCAATTAATATGTGGAAATGGAATATGAGAAGGTATTGCGCTTTATCGCGAGTGAACATTATAATTTGAAATTCATGGAAACGAAATGTTTCTTATTGTCGCATGACATAATATTTTGACGTTAACAATTTCTCGGTCAAAAGACAACTGATTTCGAAATGTGATACATTATTCGAATATATGAGTACAGATTGGGTCCTTCCTTCTTATAAACTGAAAAGATTGTGTTGGAAAGAAAAATTATGATTCCACGAATAATGAAATAACGTACGCATTTAAAAAGGACGCGTACAAGAATGCAGCTGCGCGTCGATAGTTTCGTAGGGTGTGGAGTCAGCGGCGTCGCCACTTTTAAAAACGTTTCCACGCCAGCAAAACTGCCATGTCGGTTATGTATTTTGCCATTTTTGGTGAAGGTGGCATAAATAAGTTTACAGCACTCATGTCCGGTGACCGATGAACGAAACACTGTTTCAATGAATAGTGAACGTTGAGACCGCACCTTCGTGGAAACGTGAAAGAATGGAACGCGTCCTTTTGTATGAAATGTGTGAAGGCGCAATGATTATGTAGAAATAATAAAGAGACAGTAATAACTAAAACGTTATATCTGATTAGAAAGCGAATGAATGTGCGGATGAATTTAGTTATTGAACAAGCAGCCCGGTCGCCCCTCAGGGTTGTTTGTTGGGTGGCTCCGCTCCCCAAACCCCCAAAAAAATTGCCTTTTGGGCCATTTTTAAGGCGCTCCGTATGGTCGAGCCGTGGCGTTCATGCTCCGTATAGGTCCTGACGCCGCGCTTCACGTTCTGTATAGTTTGACTGTCGTGTTTCGGTCTCCGTATGCTTTGGACGTCGCATTTCACGTTCTGTTAACGGGCATTGCGCTTCCCGATCGATATGGTTTAAACGACGCGTTTTACGCCTCGTATGATTTACATGTCGCGCTTTGGGTCACAATGTTAACCAGCATCGTTGTATTAATAATTATCAATAGAGTTTTCATGGAGAGTAAGTATTGGAGTAAGTATTGAGAGTATAAGTATTATCATTTCCACACCACTTTGAAGTAGATAATATAGCGCGTTTTTGTTTTACCATTCGATATCCTATATTAAAAAGTTCATGAATGATAAGTGTTTATGTCAGATGTCAAAACTGACATAAAGAGACTCGGGCGCTTAATTGCCCGTGTCGGCTATATGATAAATCGAAGGAAAGTTATGTCCCCAGTAGGCCTAATAAACTCACATTATTAAAATATTTCATAGATTTCTATACTATGTATTTTTTTGGCAATATAAATTTTCAAATATTCTATTATTAAGTTTGCTACGCGATTATTCGTGGAGCGGATTCTTTAATGAGAATTGAACTTTTTTTTTTTACGCTTCATCGTCGTTGTCGGCATGATCGGTCGCAGTCGGTAAGGGGCGTAAATGTAGTTGTCCCGCGATGCAGCTGTGTCACTTTTTGACAGGTGACAATTTAGAAATCATAATAGACAGAAAAATAACAAATACGAGTGCCAATGTGAATTAACAAACAAAATAATTGATCAAAATATACGTGTCGAACAAAATTTTGTAAATTAGATAAATCTTAGTGATAAATATGCTTTACGAATGTTGTGTTTAGGTTATGTTAACTTATTCTTGAAGTTTATATAATATTTATAAATCGTTATTCCAATTGAAGTATACAAATTATTTTAATTAATAAAACAACAAAGAAAAAAGCTAAGGAATCAATTGTTTTGGTTTCATATAATGTATAATATGTAGTGTGATATGATTATTATTATTATCTTAATTAGTTGATGTTATGATGCTTTAACGTGACAGCCTGTAATATTTTTATTTTCTCAGATGGAAGTTTGGCAAATCGTAACTTGAGGTGTAAGTCGACCGATGCCGAAGATTTCGTTGTTATCGATTTTCTTATACGATTTTCCTGAATGATTTTTAGAGACGAACAATATATTTATTGTATATATAAGTACATTCATAAGTACTAAATGAATGGAAATTAAATATCTGCTTTTTACCTTAATAGGTAATCACTACTTTAGAATCCTCTGAAAACAAAATAAAGAATAACGTATTTGCATTTAGGTAAAATATAAGTACGCTGCGAATCTTGCTCAAATTTATCAATTTGGTGAAAAGTTAGCAAGCCATACACATATGCGTACCTGAAATGGATAATTTTATAAAGTAAATGCTTATATAAGCCAACAGGAAAATGACTATAATATTTGTGCATACTTCTCATTGTAAAAATAAAAAATGTTCCAAATTTTAGCTCGTTCGGTCCATTCAGACCAAAGTTACCATATAATACGGACATCCGGGTAACAAAAAATCCGATTTTCATGAGAAAAATTATGTAATAATGAAAAAATATATATTCTGATACACCAAGAATATGTATTTCACTATGTTTGAGAAATGAGCTGAAAAAAATAGATTTATTAAAATTAAATTAACTTCAACCTATAATAATTAGATCCGGTGGAACGCGGGATTAATAGGCACTTTTGTGCGTTTTTTCAAAACGTGAATGCCTAAAAAATCGAGTTTATGGAATTTACTCTGAATAAGAATGCAAATTACAACCGTGTACATTGCTTTTTCATTATATTTTGCTCTTTACGAAACTTCCTCGGTCGAACGTTATGGAGAGCGAGCCAAGAAATAAAGCGAAGACAATGCTTGCGATCTTTTATAACGTCAACTTTCTAGAAAAGAGATTTTGAGGAAGATATATTTTTTTAAATCGCTTGTGCATTTTGTAAAATCAAATTGTGCAAATTGTGAGATACGGAGTACAATTTAGTTCACGTATATCATGGAGCAAGGTTTAAGTAGGACTATGATGTAAATCAGTAGTGCGGTATACTTTTCATACGAATCAAACTTTTTTTTTTCAAATTTTCGCGTTTCATCGTTGTTGTCGGTAAGATTGGTCGTCGTCGATAAGAATCTTAATTGCAGATTTCTCGAGATGCTGCAGAGTCTTTTTTGATAAGTGCCAATTTATAAACGATAACAGAAAAAAAAATAACAAATGCAAGTGCAAGTGTAAATTATTAAAGGAATTAACTGTATGAAAATATACATGTTGAACATAACTGTGTAAATTGGATAAATGTCAGTGATAAATATGGTTATGAGTGTTGAGTTTAGGTTATGTTGATCGATTTTATATGTGACATATTATTTATGAATTATAATTTCCATTGAAGTGTACAAATTCATTTAAGAAGTGAAACAATAAAGGAAAAATCTGAGGAATCAAGTGTTTTCATTTCATGTCCTGTATAATATGTAGTGTGATTTAACCGCTCGGCAGCAGCACCGCCTGGGCACACCACCAATAACCGCATTGCAGAGTCAGCGCATGCGCTCGAACGTTCTCGAGTCTCTGACGCGTTTTCCGGTTTTCTCTCCAAAATTATTCGTTAGCGGTCTCAACTGGTCGCACGCACATCGGTTACGGGTTTTCGCTTCGCAGTCACCTCATCCTTTTCGGAAGTGTACAACGGTCAGCTCAGAGTAGCTCAAACAGTGAGCGCAAAGACATTACGTACGGGTTAAGTGAACGCGGGTTTATGTACACAACATCGACATACTCACGTGCGGTTTACTAAGCAACACGTGGTGGCACGTGTGCTTCGGCATAGTTGGCATAATCTTGGCTAATTTTTGGTACTCGGACTAGACAAGTGTTTTTACGGACTGCTCAAAACATTATTGTGTTTTAAGAAGTTTTTTGGATAAACATTAAAGTATTTATTTAGAGGTAAGTAATTTCTGCCTACGCCATTTGTTTTCAACACCTAATCCATTATCAACCATCCATGGCATTATTTTACATTTTGGTCCTTTGAGCCGGATAGTTGGATCACGGCAGGCGGAGTTTACATAAAACTTTGTAAAATTCGGTGGGTTGTGCTCACGCGGAAAGACACTCATGGACAGACACTCGGGCAGTGGTTGGCGGTGAAGCCCGGGAATAGCATTAAGGTTTACAAAAGTGCAGACAGTGATTGGCAGTGTCGCCCGCCGTTACACAAGAGTATAGTGACTATCAGTCACGCCTGGCGCGCGGCGGCAACTGTGCTTCGCCGCACGGGTAATAGTGGTGGTTACCTCACCGACGAATACACTGCTCTCGTTCGGTCTCTCTCACTCTCGGGGCTTCGCAGCACTTGCTCACTCGCAACTGGACTGCGTTTCGGACTTTGTTCTGCTCGTTTCGAAGGAACGTTTTTTCAATTATTTTGTGGTTTTTTTTTTCACTGTGCCGCGAGTGCATTTTTTTGAACTGCTCAGACTCTCAATATTTTTGTGCGCGAATTTTTGAACACTTCCGGACTTTGTTCTTCTCATATCGAGGGAACGGTTTTTCCAATTATTTTTGTTTTTCTTTTCACTGTGCCGCGAGTGCATTTCTTGAACTGCCAATATTTTCTCTCTCAATATTTTCGTACGCGAATTTTTCGAATTTTTCGAGCCTTGTCCTGCTCGTTACGAGAGAACGTTTATTCAATTATTTTTGATTGAGTGAGTGCATCTTTTTGGACTGCTCTGACTGGCAATAATTTTGTGCGGAATTTTTTTGAACATTTACGGGCTTCTCATTTCACTGCGAGTGTTTTTCGAACAGTTTTTTGGGCTTCCACATTTTCACGCGGGTGTTTTCCGCGCCACATTTTTTCGGCCTTTCACATTTTTTCATGAGCGTTTTTTTGGACATTTACGACTCCTCATTTCGCCGCGAGTGTTTATTGAACAGTTTTTTTTTTTTTTTGGTTTTTTGCATTTTCTCGGGAGTAGTTACATTTTCGGTTTCGCTCAGGTTTACGGACAGCTCAACATGTTAGACCCGAAAGGAGACGACCAAACTCTAGGTGCGCAAGAACAGCTCACAGTTTCGGTGGACGTGACCAACAAGGATGGGAAAAAATCGAGGGGAGGTTCGCCAGCTAGACTGGCACCGGAACTGAGTTTGAAGGCTCAAACTCAGGTTAGCCGGATGCAACTCCTGAAGCAGTGTTCGGAGCAGCTACCCGCAGATCACACCGGTACCTCATTAGAAAAGTTGCCAGGACTCGATACTCAGGTGGAAGAGGTTCACAGACTTTTCCTATCGGAGCACTCATGCCTGGAGTCGGTGTGGCCAGCAGCTCACTTGGAACACGAATACTTTCGTGGATCAGGGCATCTCAAGTGCTGCCGGGCTTACTCAACGTTCAAGATGGCTGCCGCACGACTTAAGAGGGATCTCATGCCCACACCGGAACAGACTGCTCATACTGACGATTTGCGCGAAGTTGCTCGCCTTCCGGGAATAAGCTTCCATCGTTCTCCGGTGATTACGCTGCATGGCCAGCGTTTGCAGATATGTTCACCAGCCTCATCCGGGGGCGAGCATCGCTTACGGACGTTGAACGCCTACACTGTTTGAGGGGTTGTTTGACAGGAACACCAGCACAACTGATCACAAGTTTTCGCTCACGGGTGCATCATTTCAACCACCCTGGGAGGTTCTGGTAAGCCGGTATGAAAACGAGAGGCTCAACATCCAGTCTCATCTTGACGCGATGGTCACGATCGCGCCAATGCCAACCAAGAACGTCAAGGCGTTAAACCAGCTCATAACAACCGTGACCGAGGCATACACGGCTCTGGAATCTCTTGGGGTGGGAGAGAATCTGGGTGACTGCATACTGGTGCATCACATCACACGGAATTGGGACTGATTGGTTCAACCGGTTGCTCTAAAACCATAAATTCATGGGTTTAATACTCTGCGCGTAATACAAAGAACACTGCTCCAAAAATTGGTCTTAAGTAATGTCACGCCGCAAATTTGCGCGTTCCAATAATGGGCATCGTCCTCCTCGCTTTTCGACTCAAGGGCGATCTCGCAGGGTCAGCATAAGAATTATAGGACTATTTTTTTAAATGATTTTTTAAAATAATTTTTCTTTATGTACGACGGAGAGAGTATCAGAGCTACGGACACAAGAAAGAGAGAAAGAGGGAATCTATAATCGACAAAAGCGATGCATTCATTTCGAGGCTCTCTTTTGCCTCATCTCGGACGTCTTCCTTGGAAAATCAGCGAGCAAACAGCTCACCATATGTCTACGGTGGATTTTGACGTGAGGGATTATAACCAAGGCTACATCGCGTGTTAAAAATTTGTTCGTTAAACGATTTCCGTGGCCGAGTTGTTGGTCGCGTTGGAATATTTGTTACGCATCCTTCACGGTCTCAGTAAAGGTTTTGTTGAGATAGCAAGTGTGCGTGCGTGCGTGTGTGTGTGTGTGTGTGTGTGTGTGTGTGTGTGTGTGAGTGCGTGCGTGCGTGCGTGCGTGCGTGCGTGCGTGCGTGCGTGCGTGCGTGCGTGCGTGCGTGCGTGCGTGCGTGCGTGCGTGCGTGCGTGCGTGCGTGCGTGCGTGCGTGCGTGCGTGCGTGCGTGCGTGCGTGCGTGCGTGCGTGCGTGCGTGCGTGCGTGCGTGCGTGCGTGCGTGCGTGCGTGCGTGCGTGCGTGCGTGCGTGCGTGCGTGCGTGCGTGCGTGCGTGCGTGCGTGCGTGCGTGCGTGCGTGCGTGCGTGCGTGCGTGCGTGCGTGCGTGCGTGCGTGCGTGCGTGCGTGCGTGCGTGCGTGCGTGCGTGCGTGCGTGCGTGCGTGCGTGCGTGCGTGCGTGCGTGCGTGCGTGCGTGCGTGCGTGCGTGCGTGCGTGCGTGCGTGCGTGCGTGCGTGCGTGCGTGCGTGCGTGCGTGCGTGCGTGCGTGCGTGCGTGCGTGCGTGCGTGCGTGCGTGCGTGCGTGCGTGCGTGCGTGCGTGCGTGCGTGCGTGCGTGCGTGCGTGCGTGCGTGCGTGCGTGCGTGCGTGCGTGCGTGCGTGCGTGCGTGCGTGCGTGCGTGCGTGCGTGCGTGCGTGCGTGCGTGCGTGCGTGCGTGCGTGCGTGCGTGCGTGCGTGCGTGCGTGCGTGCGTGTGTGTGTGTGTGTGTGTGTGTGTGTTTTATATGAGGGGGAAAATCCATTTACGGACTGTGTGTCGGACTTGTGGATGTCCACCATACCGACTAAAACCCTAAACCTCCGTCTGTGGCCTTCGATTTTTTTTCTCCCGCGGCACCACCGCAAGGTATTACTTCGCGGAAGAGGCCTATAGCCGTAGCTCTCCCTCCATCATTCGTAGGTGACGTGGCAACCCCGGCCCAACCAAAGCGGTAACAGTGGACTAGGGCTGGCGTCCCTTGCTGCTTTTTGCCAGCCTTTTGTTTTGACGTTGCCTACTTCCTCTCGCGCTCTGTCCGGCGCAGCTCCTTCATTACTACGACAGCATAAGCACCAATTGCTTTCCATCCTGCTTCCGAGGATAACATCTGTTCTACCAGATTTTCCGGCGTCAGACGCATATTTAACTGGTCCTCCACTATGTATCGAGCGGCACTGAAACGTGGGCAATGGAAAAAAGTGTGCTCAGCGTCTTCTTCAACTCCTATGCACGTTGGGCAGTCTGGAATATCTTCACGCTTGAATTTATGAAGGTACTTTCGGAAACAGCCGTGTCCAGACAGCACCTGCGTGAGATGATAGTTGAGTTCCCCGTGCGTCCGGTTCACCCATTTCTCCACATTCGGGGTCAGCCGGTGTGTCCACCGTCCCTTTGTGGAGGTATCCCACATCATCTGCTAGTGGTTGACACTAGTTTCTCTCGCCTCGGCTTTCGCCTCCGTCGACTTCCTCTGCAAGTATAGCGTCCTCCGTTCCTTAGCCAGTAGCTTAATTGGCAGCATTCCCGCGATGACGTTGATGGCGTCCTCGGAGACCGTGCGAAACGCACATGCTACCCGCAGAGCACTGACCCAGTAAGGCGCTGTAACCTTCCTCCTGTACTCTTTTGTTAACAGTGCATCCGCCCATATAGGTATACTATAAGTGAGCACTGAAGTAGTTACCGACATAAGCAGCTGCCTCCGCTTATATCTGGGGCCACCGACATTGCGCATAAGCCGCGACAGTGTGGTCGCCACGACAGAAGCTTTAGCGCCGATTTGCTCTACCTGCTCCTTGAAATTAAGCCTGGCGTCCAAAGTCACCCCAAGATATCGGATGGACAGCTGGGATGTGATCTCGATATCGCCGACGCTGAGGGTCACTATGTCCATCACCTTCCTGCTAGAGACAAGAAGGGCCTCCGTCTTGTGTTCTGCAAGTTGCAGTCCGACAGAGGTCATCCAGTTCTTGATCTCAGAGAAAGCTTCCTCGAAGATGGCGATGATTTGCTCCAGGAGTTTGGCGGTGATTTCCACAGCCAAATCGTCTGCGAACGCTACCAGGATCACCTCACGTGGAAGTTTCAGCAATAATAGCGCGTTGTACAAGATGACCCACAGAAGAGGTCCCAGTACGGAGCCTTGAGGAACCCCTCCAGTCACTCTATACGTCTTTGGTCCGTCTTCCGTGTCGTACATAAGGAACCTGTTACACAGATAACTCGCCACTATCCTTTGAAGGTACCATGGAACATTTAGCCCTTTTAAGGCCTCCATGATACACTTCCATCTCGCCGAGTTGAACGCATTTTTTATATCGAGAGTAGCGATCAAGCAGTACTGCTTAGATCCTCTCGTATATCTTTTCCCTGCGATTGCATCTTTCGCAGTATTTACCACCCTGTTGATCGCATCCAGTGTAGAGCGCGATCTTCTAAAGCCATACTGTTCTTCCGCTAACAGAGGATCCACGACTTTCTCGATCCTATTATGGATGATCCGCTCGAAAATTTTGCCGGCCGTGTCCAGCATGCAGAGTGGACGGTAGGATGATGGTTCGTCCGGAGGCTTTTTCCCTTTTGGGAGCAGTACTAACCTCTGCCACTTTCACTTTTTCGGGGAATGTTCCTTCCTTTAGGCATGTGTTAAACATGTCTAGGAACATTGTCGCTGCCATCTTGATGGCTGTCTTAAGAGCTATATTTGGTATTCCATCCATGCCAGGGGCTTTGTTGTTGCCAACCTTCGATGTTGCAGCGAGCAGCTCCTCTTCTGTGGTGACTGGGATGTCCTCATCGGTGTTCTCCTCGATATCGTAGTTCTCCTCCTGCTGTTCCGGAAAAAGGGTTGCTACGATCTTCTCCAGCAACTCCGGATCGGTAGGGCCAAATGACATGGACTGGCTTTTCAGCCGGCTCATTACCACCTTATATGGCCTGCCTCACGGATCGCTGTCGACTTCGCTGATGAGCTCCTTCCAGCTTTCAGCTTTTGCTTCCTTGATGGCCTCCTTGAGTACCCGTTTTGCATCCTTTGACTTTCTTTCCAGTGCGGTGAACGTACGTTTGCCTCGAGCCCTTTGAGCTAGCCTACGAGCTCGGTGGGCCCTCTTCCGAAGGCTGGCAATCTCCTCGCTCCACCAGTGTACCGGAGGTCGGCGATCTACAACTTTTTTCCGCGGCATTGTGGCATCGCATGTTTCGGTTACCCTTCGCATCACTTCCTCTACTTTTGCCGCTGCATCTTTCTCTGTAATCGGGCGGGAGTCCAGAGCCTCGCGAAAGAGGTCTGCGTCAAACAATTTGACCCTCCAGCCCTTCGAGATCGTCTTAGATGGCTTCACCCTCCTCCTCTTGTCGACGTTTATCTCCCACAGGATGGCCTGATGGTCGCTGTGAGTGTAGATATCGTGGACCTTCCACGAGAAGCGGTTTTGTCGCATGAGACTGCTGCTTACAAAGGTGAGGTCCACAATGGAGGAAGCCTCTCCTTTGACAAAGGTGGGATCGCCGCCCGTGTTTAGCAGAGCCACATCCAATGAGGCCATAGCCTCAAGAAAGGCTTTTGCATTTGTTCTCTTGCTACCCCAGTCCACGGCCCAGGCGTTGAAATCCCCAGCAATGGTCATCGGAGGGCGATCCTTGGCATCTCTCACCATTCTATCAAGAAAGTCCTCAAACTCTTCAATAGTCCAACTGGGTGGTGCGTAGCAGCTGTAGTAATGGGTACCCTTCACCTTTACTCTCACAAAGCCTCGTTCCGTCTGACTTGCAGTATCCTGAAATGGGAGCTTCCCACAAGACCAGATCGCAGCCTTTCCACTTCCATCGGACACCCAAGGTTGAGTATCCAGGTGTCTGTAGGGTTCCGAGAGGATGGCCAGGTCTGGCTCCAGCTCCCGCAACGTCTGCGTGAGTAGGTCCTGAGCGGCCTCACAATGTTGGAGGTTGAGCTGCAGCACTCTCATTATCGATGTTTAGGAGTCGCCTGGAGTACCCGCGTATACGTAGGGCATCGACTATTACCCGCTATGTGATTAACGGGCTCCTTTCCATGTTTCGCCGCACACAATACGCAGTGAGCATCAGCGTTTCATTCTGCAACTTTGTGCCCTTCCTTGCCGCATTTGATGCAGCAGTTTGACCTGTCTTCCTCACGGTTGCAGTTTCGAGCCAGGTGTCCGAAGTCCCAGCACTTGAAACACTTCAGTGGCCTTATGAGCTCTCTAATCCGGCAGTAGGTCCAACCGATTCGAATCTTCTTTCGCTCCAGGAGCTTCTTGGCTATCGGTGCCGTGAGTCTTACGACCGCCGTCTGCGTTCCGTTGTAAGCGGCACGCATTGATCTGGCTGCCGATGGCGTTACGCCCATATCGGCAGCTAGATCACGCTGAATGGCCTCCACAACTTCTTCCTTCGTCGTGACTTCGTCAATGTCCTTGACTTCTACATCCGTTTCTTGTACTCTGCTCTTCACCGTGGCATTTTCTCCTAGCGTCGCCTGCATCGCTTTATGTAGCTCGGGCGCCTTTTCGGTGCTCTCCTTCGAGAGGACAAAAAGCAGGTCTCCGGCTTTCGTCCTGCGTACTTTTTGCACCAAAGTGCTAATTTCCTTCAGCGCCTCGTCCTTCTTTATATGACTCAAGATCTCCGCATAGCTCATACCCTCGTCTTTCTTTTCGACGATAAGAGCATTTGGCAGAGCAGGCCTTCCGCGCTGCTCCCGAGGCTGCCGGGAAGGTTTCGGCTGGGTCTTCTTTCTAGGCCTCCTATTCTTCTTTTTCGATTCTTGCCACTTCTCCTCTAGTTGCGCATCCTTATCCTCCGTTGATTCATCAGCCAACGCATCCTCCTTGTGCGGCTTTCTCCTCTTCTCCTTTTGCTCCGTCGACTGCGGAGTACACCGGAGTTTCTTCCTCTTAGCCTGAGCTATTGTCCTTGCCTTCGGTGTTTCTTCGCGTTCCATGGTCTCAACGTTATCGCCCTGGTCTCGGTGCTGCTCCGTCTGGATTAGCGTCGGCGTTGTCTGTGTAGCCCCCGTTGCCGTCTTCAGCTGATGTACCGGCTCCGACGCTCCATCTAGCGCTGCAATACGCCGCCAGCTGGTTTGCAGGCTCGCAACTTTGCTGTGTATCGGCTTGTGCACATTCGGTTTGCCCTTTATGAATTCGCTTAGTTCACTCAGCAATTCACCGTGTCGTTTCAGGAGCTCTAGCCGCTGCTGCCTCTTCTTGTCATCACTTGTAGCATTTTCGGCCAAGTGGTCCACCTTTTTACCGTTTCTGCAGTCGCTTGTTGACGACGTCTTGGAGCCTGCTTCCACGCTCGCAGTAGACGCCGATACTGGGGATCCGAACCCCTGCATCGTAAACGTGTTTTCCCTATAGAGACCTTCCATAAGTGGTTTGTTTGAACCGGGGTCCCTTCCCCGGGTCTGTTGGTCCGCGGGAGGTTTCCCTCCTACCCTCTATATCTAGAGGACGTTCCCCTATCCACCAACCTGGGGACGCGTCAACGTAGGGGACAGGCTCCCCCCGTGGTGTGTGCGTGCGTGCGTGCGTGCGTGCGTGCGTGCGTGCGTGCGTGCGTGCGTGCGTGCGCGTGCGCGTGCGCGTGCGCGTGCGCGTGCGCGTGCGCGTGCGCGTGCGCGTGCGTGTGCGTGTGCGTGTGCGTGTGCGTGTGCGTGTGCGTGTGCGTGTGCGTGTGCGTGTGCGTGTGCGTGTGCGTGTGCGTGTGCGTGTGCGTGTGCGTGTGCGTGTGCGTGTGCGTGTGCGTGCGTGTGTGCGTGCGTGCGTGCGCGTGCGTGCGTGCGTGCGTGCGTGCGTGTGTGTGTGTGTGTGTGTGTGTGTGTGTGTGTGTGTGTGTGTGTGTGTGTGTGTGTGTGTGTGTGTGTGTGTGTGTGTGTGTGTGTGTGTGTGTGTGTGTGTGTGTGTGTGTGTGTGTGTGTGTGTGTGTGTGTGTGTGTGTGTGTGTGTGTGTGTGTGTGTGTGTGTGTGTGTGTGTGTGTGTGTGTGTGTGTGTGTGTGTGTGTGCGACATTCGAATTTGTCGGACATTTGTTGAAAGTCACAGTCGACGGTTTGTTAACAACATTGGGACGGGATTGTGGCCCCAAAATTGAAATCTTTTACGGGAACCTTTTATTTATTAATTGTTTCTGAACACTGAAACAACTTTTTGGATAAATATTGAATTTGTGAACCCCGTAATTAATTGTTTTATTTCAATTATTCATTTATTATTTATTTAAGGACACAAACGCTTGGGAGTCTCACCCCCCCCCCCCCCCCCCACACTCTACGTATTGCAGCTGTGGCCAAGCCTGGGCTCATAATTGTTTTAGGAAGATTGTTTCTCTCCCGGCGCGAAAGCGCCTGGCGCCCAGTTCTTTATGAACAAAGAATAAGGGAGAGAAGCAAAGAACAATTTGAGGTTGTAGCTGGGTTTTCCCTGCGTTGGACAAATTCTTGTTACACTACATACGTGTCATTCTATTATATTGGTTTTAGAATCAATGCAAATTTCTGAAATCAACAAGCACAATCTATTTACTAGTCAAATCACGAGCAGCTTCAAAAAAGCACTCGCAGTGGCTTTCAGATTAAGGGGACTGAGTCACCTACAAAAAATTCATAATAGATAAAAATCTGTAAATGATACCTTTTATTTAAAAAACAATACATTTAAACCTCATGAAGGGGACCGATTCACAAAAACAAAGTCATGAAAAAAAAAATCTGTGAATGTATGTTTTTATATTTCGTAGAAATATATTTAAAAATGTTTTTAAAAATCATTTTAAAAAAATATTACATTTAAATCTCATTCAGTACAACAACGATGTGAGGTCAAGCGTAAAATTTATCACTTGTCGTAGCTTTCAGACCAAACCGGTGAAACAATTTTGGTGTTTGATGTCTTACTTAATCTTTCGAAGAATGTATTCTGCATTAAATATAGTTATTTTGGATGCAGTGAAAATTATATTTGCTTTAACCAATTGTTCAGTGAGTTTTTAATACAGGATGTTCGGGTTTTAGGCCTTTAGGGTAAGGTTTGCGCGGCAGTCCGCCAATTCGCCGCGGCGCCTGTGTTTCGATCGGGATCGCGGTCGTACTAGGGACGAGAGTTCGGGCGCCCTCTCGCGTATCGCGCGCGTACGTCGTTACGGATCCACTTTCGCGGGGTCTCGTGGCGCTGTAGTCAACCGGAAACGGAAACAGAGGAGACAAGGTGGGGGGTTCGTGCTTCCTCTCGCGTTAGCATGCGTGCCTCGGTCACTTCGTCGAGGTTCGTCTTGGAAAGCGGTCGTCGTCCAAGTATATTCGTGTTTATTGCGTCATTGCGTCATTGTTGCGTTGCATATCAGTTTAACGGTCAGAAGTTTATTCGCGTGCGTGCGGGTAGTGTGTGTGGGTGAAGGTTCACGGTTTCTTGGTTTGATCGGGAAATCCGGCCACGTGCGATTCCTCGACGTGCCGGTTTCTACCCTGCGTCCACCTACGCGGCAGGTCCATTCAAGGATCTGCCCGTGGCGCAGGTTTGTTCCCTCGAGACGTCGAGGCGACCTGCGTCTAAGGAGGTGTGCCACTAAAGTGCGGTTAGGACTTCGCGTCACGCCGGCACTTTGCCGGGTAAGGTAAGAGAGCTCTCGACAGCGTGCGTTAAAGGTACCTCGCGGCAAATTTGCGGATTGTGTAGTATGTTATAATAATTTTTATAGAGTCGAACATTTTTGTAATCTACTAATTTTCAATAAAATACACTTGCCCCGGCTTTTCTCTCTAAGTCGTGAGAGTTTTTATGCCGAGGCAAGTTGGTTTGTGTTCTTCCGCGAAATATTGTTTGTTGAATTATTTACACCACCTTTCCTCACTCACTCCCGCCATTAAACTTTTAATTGTAATTTTTACGGACTTCATATTATTAACATTTTCTTCATGGTGCCCCGGGTGAGGAGTGAGTGATTGGTTGCGTAGATAGTTCAATAATTGCGAAAATCGTATTGTGTTCGATCATCTATTGTTTCAGCGCGTGGTTATCAAGCCGGTCAGTCATTCTCGGGTCTGTTCGTGTAGCGTCGGCGGGCCCTCGCGCCGCCATTTTTGTTCGGGCTTCGCGCGTTGCCTCGTGCTACAGCGTCGTGACGTCATCAAGGCAACTCTCGTAGTGTCTAGTAGATTAGTGCCGCGTAGTCTCCGATTATTTGATATTTTCTCGCGTCGGGGTTGTAAAGGCTTGCGTTTGCGCTACAATATATCTCGCTCGCGCTGTAGGAATTAAATTTAAGGTTATTTATATAATTGATTGCGTATTTCGGTTTATATAATTATTTCTTTTTTTTAAGGGTTTTTCGCTCGATTCTATTTACTGTTGTTTGGTGTCTAATCATATTTTAATTTCTTTTCTTTTGGTAATTGAGGCAATAATGGCTCCTACAGCTTTAAAAAAGTTGGTGGCTCTGCAGGACGCACGTTTGGTGGAAATCAATGGAGTGCGTAGTCGTCTCCTCGCTAAGTCACGTGACTCTCTCAACAAGAGTATTATTCAGGCACGACTCGATACTTTGACAGAGATCTGGGTTGAGGTTCGACGGACTCATTCGGAGATTGCGGTTAGAGAAGATGCTGAAACAGATCCGTACATCGCTGAGGACGTATTTGGCAAGCTTCAAGGGGCGTATGAGGATGCTCTCGATGCAACCTTGACACTGCGGTCGGAATTCGAAGTCGCAGACCAAACCGTGGTGACAGTATCTCATAATTCTTCCTCGTCGGGGTCAGACTCTGGTTTTGCAAAACTCCCTAAAATTCCTCTTCCTACTTTTTCAGGAGAATATGAGGATTGGGATAGCTTTCGGGATTTATTTACTACGCTCGTTCATGATGTGCCTCAGGTTACCGATGCAACCAAATTACAGTATTTGAAGCTGTGTTTGACCGGAAGTGCAGCTGATTTGATTAAAGATGTGGCGACTACCAGCGCTAACTATGCAAGCACATGGAAGGCGCTGAAGGCCAGATATCATAACCCGAGGCTCATCATAAGCAAGCTTTTGTCTGCTTTTATGGAACTTCCACATGTCAAGAAGGAGTCAGCTGAGGAGTTGCGGTCATTTACTGATGAAGCTCAGCGTATTGTTCGAGCCTTGAGGAATCTGAAAATGCCGGTAGATTATTGGGATGTTTGGTTCATTTTCATCTTGTCTGAACGTCTAGATCCTGAGTCGCGCAAGCTGTGGGAGTCCGAGCTCAGCGCCAAGGATCGGGATATTGAGGAAGAAGAGGCGGAACAGGAGGATTCTCGCTCTTCATACTCTCCAGCGAAGTTTCAGGATTTAGTTGAATTTCTCGAGAAGAGGGCTCAAACCCTCGGTATGATCGCTTCTGAGCGTCGCGGTGTGAAAAGGTCAGCCCCTCCTCTTAAGCCAAACCACGGTCGCAAGGTTTTCCACGCAAGCTCCTCTGGGACAGGGAAAGCAGGTTCGACAATCACTCTGAAGTGTCCACTCTGCGCGGGTCCGCATATCCTTATGAGGTGCAATCGGTTCAGGGAAAAATCGGTCCAGGATCGCCGCGTTGAAATTAAGCGTTTGCAGCTTTGTTTCAATTGCTTGGGTCGGCATCGGGTGAATTCTTGTACTTCTTCCGGTCGTTGTTCTATTTGTCAAGGGAAACATCACTCTCTTATTCATTTCCAGGAATCCAAAAACTCGCAGGGATCGGTGACCAACACTCCTAGGGTCAGTCAGGTGACTCCAGATGCCAACTCACCGGTGGTGAGTCTGCATGCCGCTGGAACTTCCGTGTCACCGAGGAAGATTCTTCTCGCTACAGCGCGCGTATTGGTAGTAGGTCCCAAGGACAGGGGCACGTACGTGCGAGCGCTTCTAGACCAAGGCTCAGAAGCGTCTTTTATCTCAGAAGCCGTAGTGCAGTTACTTGGTTTGACTAAGCGACGTACACATGTCCCCCTGTCTGGTCTTGGCGCTAGTGTAGCCGGGACAGCTCGGTCTATCGTTCCCGTCACTCTTCGCTCTGCGGTGGATGCAGATTTTCGGGTCGAAACTGAGGTTCTAGTTCTCCCTCAACTCACGTCGCTTCTTCCTTCCTATGCCGTTAGTGAGAATCTGGCACGGTGCCAATTTCCAGGTGTAGTTTTAGCGGATCCGGAGTTCGCAGTTTCAAAAAAGGTCGATTTGATTCTAGGGGCTGATCTTTACGGTCAGTTACTACGTTCCGGGGTGAAAAGGTCCACATCTTCGCAGCTTGTCGCTCAGAACACAGTTCTCGGTTGGATAGTCTCCGGTCCACTCGATGCAGATGCGACATGGCGGGCGGAGAGTCCCGCAACCAAGGTTCCAGTGCAGGCGTTCCACTGTGCTTCTCAAGATAACTTGGATGAGGCTTTGCAGCGGTTTTGGACTCTTGAGGAGGTTACAATGTCATCCAGCAAATTAAAACCAGAAGATGAGATGTGCGAGAGAATCTTCGAGCATACTCATAGTAGGAACAAGCAGGGGCGATACATAGTAAAGCTCCCTGTGAAGCCTGGGCTTCCTTCGGTTGGCACTGAGACTCGTCGTATGGCTCTTGGTTCTTTGGCTCACATGCAGCGACGTTTTTCACGCGATTCGAAACTAGCTCAGGCGTACGGCGAGTTCATGGAAGTTTACGAGAAGTTAGGTCACATGTCACGGGTTCCGCCGTCGGAGATTTCTCGGTCGGATGCTTGGTATTTGCCTCACCATGCGGTGGTGCAAGAGTCGGTCACTAAATGGAAGCTGCGAGTTGTCTTCGACGCCTCTCGTCGGACTTTGGACGGGCATTCGTTAAACGCTTTTTTGTTCACAGGACCTCCGCTGCAGAATGATCTTTCCTTGATTTTGCTTAATTGGCGTAGGTATCGTTTCGTTTTCACAGCTGATATTGTTAAGATGTTTAGACAAATTCAGGTGAGGCCAGAAGACCAAGATTACCAAAGGATTGTCTGGGCGCCCAATCCAGCATCTGAACCGGTTGACTTCCGTCTCACTACTGTAACTTACGGGACAGCGTGCGCTCCTTATTTGGCAATCCGGACGCTCTCGCAGTTGGCTAAGGATGAAGGGAGCAGGTTTCCACTAGGGGCTCGTTGTCTTCTGTCAGAAACGTACGTCGACGACACGTTTGCAGGGGATGACGATTTATCAGTTGCCATTCAGAAGAGAAGCGAGCTTACCGAGTTGTTGGCATCTGCTGGGATCGAGCTGGATAAATGGGCCGCAAATCACCCAGATTTGCTTCCAGACTCGGCACGGCCAATCGCAGAGAAGCAAATCGATGAGGATGAGTCGGTCAAGACGTTAGGGGTGCAATGGGTTCCATCTCAAGATGAGTTTCGGTTTAACGCGGTTGGAGTCGAGAATTTGTCTGCAGCTCACACGAAAAGATCTGTTCTCTCGAATATAGCGCGTCTTTTCGATCCATTAGGTTGGCTTGCTCCAGTTACGATCACGGCGAAGATCCTGATGCAGGATATGTGGATTTTGAAGTGCGATTGGGATTCGCCGTTGCCAGCTGAGATTCGTGAACGTTGGTACGAGTACTGCAAGGGTTTGTCTGCACTGCCTTCTTTGTCTGTTGAGCGTTGGTTGGGGAGTACAGTAGCTTCGTCGTTTCAGTTACACGGGTTCTCTGATGCCTCTTCCCGAGCTTACGCCGCGGTGGTGTACTTGCGAACCAGGGAAGGTGATGGAAATGTGCGGGTGGCTCTCTTATCTGCTAAAGCAAAGGTAGCTCCCGTGAAAACGGTGAGCATTCCCAATTTGGAATTGTGTGGCGCTGCTCTTCTCGTAAAGCTCATTCGTCATTTGACTGGCTTGGACTTTCTAAAGGATCTTCCCATCTTCGCCTGGTCTGATAGTCAGATCGTGCTTACATGGCTTCGTAAGCATCCGTGCCATTGGAAGACGTTTGTAGCTAATCGAGTTTCTTTAATTCAAACTGAGTTGCCGTCGGCAACGTGGGCTCACGTTCCGACTAAGGAGAATCCGGCTGACTTGGCGACGCGAGGAGTTCAGCCAGGTGAGTTGGCCGATAATGCTCTTTGGTGGCAGGGCCCGGTGTGGTTATCCATGCCCCCAACAGAGTGGCCTCGGTCGGTCGAACCTGTTAAGACTAATCACGTTCGCCCAGGAACCGGAGAATCTGAAATTCTCTCTCGATATTCCTCTTTGACGAAGCTTCTTCGCATCGTAGCTCTTTGCAGACGCGCCATTGGTCATCTCTTAAGCAGGAAAGCACCAATGGCAGAAGCGTCGCCTCCATTCTTGACCTCGGCTGAGCTTTCTGCAGCTCGAGTATCGGTCATTCGTTTGGCTCAAGCGAGTGCATTCGCGGTAGAGATTGGGATGTTGCGGTCGGGTAAGAGACTGCCGAAGGGCAATCGCCTTAGTAGTTTAAATCCTTTCTTCAGCAAGGCGGATGGACTTTTGCGTGTGGGAGGCCGACTTGCTCATTCGGCTCTTTCCTTCGACCAAAAGCACCCCCCGATCTTGCCGCAACACTCTGCTCTCAGTTTGTTGTTCGTGCGACACGCTCACCATCAATGTCTTCACGGTGGGCCTACTCTGACCTCGAGCATTCTATTGCCTCAGGTGTGGATTTTGGGTAGAAATCGTTTGGTCAAATCAACGGTTCGTGCGTGTGTTCCCTGTCAACGAGTCAAGCCTCATTCAGCGCAACAACTAATGGGTGAGCTCCCTGCCGATCGAGTTAACAGAAATAGAGCCTTCTCTAACTCGGGACTCGATTACGCGGGTCCGTTTCAGATTCGCATGTCAAAGGGCCGCGGGAATCGCTCGTACAAAGGGTACATTGCTTTGTTCGTTTGTTTTGCTACTCGAGCTATTCATCTAGAGCTTGTTAGTGATCTGACCTCGGCGGCTTTTATCTGTGCATATCGTAGGTTTGTGGGGAGACGAGGAATTTGCCAAAATCTTTACAGCGACAACGCCACGAATTTTCAAGGAGCGGATAAGGAGCTCCAGAGTATGTTCAGCCGCGCTTCGGATTTTTACAAGGAAACGGCATCTCTTCTTGCCAACGATGGCACGAATTGGGTTTTCATCCCGCCTAGTGCTCCGCATTACGGCGGCTTATGGGAAGCTGGTGTTAAGTCGGTAAAGCATCATCTGAAGAGAGTTGTAGGCGAACATCATCTCACCTTTGAGGAGTTCTCCACAGTCCTCGTGGAGATCGAGGCTTGCCTTAACTCTCGGCCTCTCGGCGCGTTGAGTTCTGACCTCAACGATTTGCAGGCGCTTACTCCCTCTCATTTCCTCAATGAAGGTGTTTCTGTTTTACTTCCCGACGCGGATCTGGCCACCTTGCCAGAGAACCGGCTGGATCGGTTCCAGTTACTTCAGCGCATTCGCAACAATTTCTGGAAGCGCTGGTCGTCTGAGTATTTGCTCCATTTGCAAGAGCGGGAAAAGTGGAGGGATCCTCAGGAGAATTTTGCGGTGGGTCAGCTCGTTTTGGTCAAGGACGATCGGTATCCTCCATCCAAATGGCCATTGGGAAGGGTCATCGAGGTGCACCCCGGCCCAGATGGTCTGGTGCGAGTAGTCACCATCAGGACGGCCACTTCCTCTCTTCGACGCCACATCGCTCGTCTTTGCCCTCTTGCATTGGACAATACAGCCAAGTGAGCTTCATAGGGGTTGGTTCGTCCGCCGGACGAAGGCGGGCGGAATGTTCGGGTTTTAGGCCTTTAGGGTAAGGTTTGCGCGGCAGTCCGCCAATTCGCCGCGGCGCCTGTGTTTCGATCGGGATCGCGGTCGTACTAGGGACGAGAGTTCGGGCGCCCTCTCGCGTATCGCGCGCGTACGTCGTTACGGATCCACTTTCGCGGGGTCTCGTGGCGCTGTAGTCAACCGGAAACGGAAACAGAGGAGACAAGGTGGGGGGTTCGTGCTTCCTCTCGCGTTAGCATGCGTGCCTCGGTCACTTCGTCGAGGTTCGTCTTGGAAAGCGGTCGTCGTCCAAGTATATTCGTGTTTATTGCGTCATTGCGTCATTGTTGCGTTGCATATCAGTTTAACGGTCAGAAGTTTATTCGCGTGCGTGCGGGTAGTGTGTGTGGGTGAAGGTTCACGGTTTCTTGGTTTGATCGGGAAATCCGGCCACGTGCGATTCCTCGACGTGCCGGTTTCTACCCTGCGTCCACCTACGCGGCAGGTCCATTCAAGGATCTGCCCGTGGCGCAGGTTTGTTCCCTCGAGACGTCGAGGCGACCTGCGTCTAAGGAGGTGTGCCACTAAAGTGCGGTTAGGACTTCGCGTCACGCCGGCACTTTGCCGGGTAAGGTAAGAGAGCTCTCGACAGCGTGCGTTAAAGGTACCTCGCGGCAAATTTGCGGATTGTGTAGTATGTTATAATAATTTTTATAGAGTCGAACATTTTTGTAATCTACTAATTTTCAATAAAATACACTTGCCCCGGCTTTTCTCTCTAAGTCGTGAGAGTTTTTATGCCGAGGCAAGTTGGTTTGTGTTCTTCCGCGAAATATTGTTTGTTGAATTATTTACACCACCTTTCCTCACTCACTCCCGCCATTAAACTTTTAATTGTAATTTTTACGGACTTCATATTATTAACATTTTCTTCACAGGAAGATTTATTAACACATTTAAAATGATAGCTTCCTCATAACAACGTGAAATGAAAATTCCTATATTCAATTCAGAATGCACTCTTCAACAGTTAAAATAAGACATTGAACACTAAAACTTGTTTATCGGTTTGGTCAGAAAACTAGAACGAGTGAATATGTTTACTTTCACCTCACACGATTCTGGTGCACTGTATGCCTGTACAAAGTTACAGAATGACAATGTTTGTTATATATTTAATGCGATTTTAACTGCATATTCTTTACATCAACAATTATATTTCCCAGCTTGATCTGAACGTCACTATTTTCAGTTTTCCATTTTGAGCTGCTTGTGATTGCACCAGTCAATGGCGTTCGCTTGTAATTTGAAGAATATGCATTAAGTCGAAAACCAAAATCACAAGCAGCGTCAAATAAAAAAGCACCAGCAGTGGCTTTCAGATGGCGCTGGTCAATTAATTGTGGTTTCTGACTTAATGAATATTCTCTGCATCAATACCTATAATCCATTGACGAACTGGATCTGAAAGCCACTGTGAGTGGTTTTTAAAATAAACGCTACATTTACGGCCTGAAGTGTTTTTTTTTTATATAAGGGCAACTCGCCTCTTCGTCGAAAAGAAAAAATAATAATTACCTTATTTCCGAATGAACCCGAAGGATTTTTTGGGAATGGACCAGCCAATTGGGTCAAGTGGTTGCTTCGAACCAGATTCATGATATTTTACTTTCTGGGTGTGATTCAGAGAACACTGCTTCAGGGATTGCTGAAGTCATCCTGGCCTTAACTAAGTCTCATTCGCTTTGAAGATACACTGCACACCAATTAAGCGAAGCAATTTTTTCAACAGGTCAGACTTTTAAAGATCTTTGCCAGTATTATTCTGACCTTTTATTCTCTTGTCTATGGCTCTGCTTTAAGGGGGCTGATTCACCTACAAGATGTCATAAGGTTTATTCTGAAGAGAGGCAATAATTTGTTATTTTCCCTTCTGTGAGGGTGAAAGTGGTCTTCATAATAGAAAAATTACTTTTCGGCTAAACGTCCGGTTTATGGCTAATTAAAAATCAAATTGAAGCCTTTAAAAGTAAATTGTGTCTTTGTATTTTGTACTTACTTATTCGTGTTTATTGTTCCTCTACATAAGATCTTCAATTGAACGTTTTTATCGGTGGCAGCAAAAAAACTAAAGCAAGAAACATTTTTTCTGAAATAAACATTACGAATTTTTTTCAATAACCTGCTGATGAGGTTAGAAGTTATCTCCCACATTTTTGTCATCGTAGAAAATAATCCTCTTTCCGCGGCTCTGCCACTCACATTCACTCACTGATCATTAAGCTCGAGAAAAAATAATCACGCATGACTGTTTTTTTTTCGCCTGGAAGACAGCGACGGAGTCACACTGAGTCTCGCGATCTACATAATTACATCCGCTCTACATTTTCCAATCGCCTCATTATTCCTGTTCTTTTTGTGAAAATATCTTTCTCCGAGAATCGACGAGTCTGGCTGAGGCTTTATTTTTCCAGTCAGCGATTTTTATCTAAGTGAAAATTTCACTTGAAGACTTTTGCACCTTTTCCCACGAGGCTAAATACCGGTCGTCATTGAATGATGTGTCCTGCTCCGAACGAATTTTGGCTTCGTCTTTCAGGGAAGGTTGAACAACTCTGAAACTTTTTTCTATTCTTTTTAAGATTCCCACCAGGTATTTATTGCTTTTTGTTTTGTTTCGCGGTCCCCATTTTTGTTTTCTGTTGGATTCAAGTCCTCTAGACTAAGTTTATATGACAGGTGTTTAACCTATACGACATGGCGGCTATTGCTCCGCTGAAATGTGATACTGTCAAGCTGAAAAAAGACGGAGAGAAAATTGTCTCAGATAACGAAGTTTTGAATATAGGTGAAAATATGAATCATTCCGAAATTAGTGAAATTATATTCGGTTCTCAGTCTCAGATTGATTCTCCACTAATTCAGGGCACCAGAGCTCACAAGAGAAGGCCTTTCGAGGTGGATTCTACTCTAATTTTTTCAGCTGCAGCCTCCTCTGCTCTTGGAGTGGGTGATGCCTCGCACTCGGATTCTGGGTGGTCCAGGCCCCCCACTCAAAAGGAGATTCACTAACAAGAGGAACTTTCCAGAAAGGTTAAATAGGTACAATTCCAAAAACCAAGCTCCATTTGTGGTCTTCGTCACCCAAGTGTTAGAGGAGTCGGATGGCTCTGACGGAAAAAGTATTTGAAGGCTCGCATCCTCAGCCGGTGTTGGCAATTTACATCCGATGATTATTGGAAAAAGGCTGAAACTGAAAAACCCAGGTATAGTGGAAATTAAGAGAAAAGGAAAGAATTTGGCTGTGATCTTATTGTCCTCATATCAGGCGGCCAACAAACTAGTCGACTCTCAGAACTCTGGCCTTCCGGACTCCTGGACGGCTTATATTCCAGATTCTCGTCTCACAAGAGGCGGTGTCGCAAGGGGCGTTGACCCCTCTCTGACCGAGTCTAAAATTTTGGAGGGAGTCGAGTGGCTCACTGATCCTTTTAGTATTGTTGTCCCGAAATGCTAGAAGGGTGATCAGCTCTTTTGAAACTAGTCAGATGTAGGTAATTGGGATCTATACCGGTTGCAGGATCGGAATCCACGCGTTAGTTTAACGATGACGATATTCATTTATTAAAAGATACAACGTTCGATAATCTCACAAACGAGATTATCGATTAAAAATGATTTCGATACTTAATCGCGAGCTCAACCGTTTGCTCCTGAAGTTAATTTAAGACTGACGATGGACTGGAGCTGTCGCTTCCAATTCACCTTAGTGTTCTACATAATAATGCTGAATTGCATTATTGAATAGTGCAATAAATGTTTCGCAACGTTGCTTGCCGATAATCTGGGTCGCAACAACCCTCCCCCCTTAAAAAGAAAAATTTCAATTTCCAATAAAAAATTTTCTTCTGAGCAAGTCGTTTAAACTTTAGACTATTTATATAACATATGTATACTCTTAAAAGTTATAGTTTATCAGCCGTAGCCCTGGCATGATATGAAAAACGCAATGGGTGCCTCTGAATTGTAGCAGCCCTATCGACATGTAAACTGCCGATACGCGGGGGCACCGACACCGCACGCATCTCGACTGCGGACTGTGCTTCTTGAGGGGTCACCGCCTCTTCTGGCCTTGCCGGTGTCACGTTGCGTCCTGGCCTCAGCCGGTGTAACCGATATGCGGCATAGCAGGCCAAGGCTACAAAAACTAAAGCTACTAATGAATACAGTGCTCTATTATGGTAACACTGTTCACAGTATTATTGACCTTATCCAAGTCACTAGCTATTTCTTTCACACGCGAACCAAGGGTCCTTAACTCCTCGGGATTTCGCGATACACTTAATAGCTGTACGTTTTCGTTAACTTTTCGCATTTGTGAATGGTATTTCACATGAATGTCAGATAATGTAAAATTGAACGGAGGTAGATATTCCTCGTTCCGAGTGTCTGTGACCCTTTTAAGAGTCCGAATACTAAAATCTTGGGCGGTTACCTCGCACGAGCCTAACAGAGCTAAAATACCCGACTTTGTTAAAGATTCGCGGAACGCGGGTTTTTTATCCCAAGATATTGTTATTATTTCTTCCAAAGGTGCGATGTACATCGTTCTTCCGGGTTGCTCCATAGGGATGATTAGCGTGCCGGTCAGGGTCAAAGCCCGCTTGGGACACCTGAGACCGCCCTCAGTGCCGATTTTTACCAAGGTCAATACCTCACACGGTGCATTTTTTGTGATGGGCACCGAAGGATGTTGGGGAGAGCATACAAATTTTTTCCCAAAATTTTTGCAATTCCGCAAGTCCACCGAAGACATCCGCAAAAAGTTTCTATTCGCCTGGTCCACTACTACGAGGTCTTCCGTTGTATCAACGTAGTAGTACGTGTCATTGATGCCCTTCACAGGCACAGGGTAAGCCGGTTGACAGTGTAACGCTGTGAGCTTATCAGCGGGATATCCAGTAACAGCATGGCCGCTGTTCCATTGCTGTATACCCACATGTCGATGAGCCGCATCAATATATTTGCCTCGCTCCGTATTACCGGTACGGGGAATCCAGTGCCAGTCGTTAGGTGTGGTAGTGCATCTGTAAGGTACTCCACTAGCGTACGCGGTGGTAGTACCGCTGCACTCACCTTCCCTGTAGATATCTCGGCCAGGAGCCACACTAACTCCCGTTGGTCGATAGCGATTAGATCACGCCGCGCTACATTTACAAGGCCGAGGAGGGTGTTCTCATTAGCCGCAATCCTATCCACGGTATCGTTAAAAATCCGCAGAGTGGAAGAAACGATCTGCAATTGTCTCTTGATGCCTTTTTATTAGAGTTCGTTTGCCCGCTTGTAGGACCATTATCTCGCGATTTATCCGCTACGCATCTGCA